>BCLF01000270.1:17063-46237 GCA_001602275.1 Zoysia japonica
ATAAAGCTTTATTGCATGCTTTAAATAAAATAAAATGTTTTAAACTTGCATTTAGCACTTGAGCCAAGCCTTTACCTTGAAACCTTTTGCATGCATACATTGTTGTTAGGTAGTACGCGGTTTGCTGAGTATTCGTACTCACGGCTTTCTAATTTGTTGTTTTCAGAGGATACGCTCAGCTTCGATTTCGACTACGTCTCTGACGGCCCGTGACGTCCGCTCCTGCGCTCGAGCTAGCCTGTGTGGAGGAGGTTCGCTACCGCTGCCGTGTTGATGCTTCCGCTGTTGCTTTTATCGGATTCACGATAGAGATATATCTGCTCTGAGATATTTCCGGCCTGCGTGCCGATGGAACCCCTTTGGAGGATTTTATTCTAATAACTTCACTCTGATCTACTATTTTCTACTATGATTCTTGTTTAATATTTCTATTATGGTTTCTTGATTGATCGCTTGTGATATCGTGATTGCCAAACTCCTGGGATTGGCAATGTCACGTGAGATCGGGACTTATCGAAAGGTAAGTGAAAACCCGGTCGTTACAGTTTTCACGGATGATATACTTGTATATAGTCCCTCTTTGGACCAGCATGTGGTGCATATCAGAGAAGTTCTTACTACATTGAGAGCTCATCATTTGTTTGTCAAGAAGTCTCTCTTTTGCTCAGCAACAGTTGGAATACTTGGGCCATATCATCTCTGCGGAGGGGGTGGCCACAGATCCTAATAAAACTTCAGCAATGGTCAATTGGCCCACTCCATCTTCAGTGACTGGTTTGAGAGGTTTTCTGAGGTTGACTGGATATTACCGAAAGTTTGTTCGACATTATGGTATTTTGGCTAAACCACTCACCAACCTCTTAAAGAAGAAGCAATTTGCTTGGTCTTCTGATGCAGAGCAGGCTTTTCAGTCATTGAAGCAGGCTATGGTATCTACCCCTGTTTTGGCTTTGCCAAATTTTGATCAAGTCTTTGTGCTCGAGACAGATGCTTGTGACTCTGGTATAGGGGCTGTTCTTATGCAAAATGATAGACCTATAGCATATTTGAGCAAAGCATTGAGTGAGCAGCACAGATCATTGTCCATTTATGAAAAAGAGTTTTTGGCTTTGATAATGGCTGTGGAGAGGTGGCATGCTTACTTGTCTAGACAGGAGTTTTTTTTAATCAAAACTGATCACAGGAGTCTGTGTTATCTGGATGATCAGCATCTACAGTCTGATCTGCAAAGAAAAGCAATGACAAGACTCATGGGCCTTCAGTTCAAAATTGTATATAAAAAAGGAAAAGAGAATGTTGCTGCTGATGCCCTGTCTCGGGTAGCTCATCTTATGGCTATTCCATCTGTTTCTTCAGCTCAACCCTTGTAGATTCAAGAAGTCATTAATGCCTATGTTACTGACCTTTATTCTCAGGAGTTATTTTCTCAACTTGCCCTACATAGTCCCAATGAGCAGGGATTTTCTCTCCACAATGGCACTATCAGACAGGGCACTCAAATATGGATTGCTGAAAATTCCGCTCTTCGGACTAAGCTTATTGCAGCATTGCATTCTAGTGCTTTGGGTGGACACACTGGGACTTTAGCCACTTATCATCGGCTTAAATGGAATTTCAGTTGGAAAGGCTTGAAACAGGAGGTGGAGAATTTTGTGAAACAGTGAAGTGTGTGTCAAAAAGCCAAACACGAGTTGTTGCACCCAGCTGGTCTGTTACAGCCTCTACCTGTTCCAGTGGGAGTGTGGCAAGATATCACTACGGATTTTATCGAGGGCCTTCCCAAGTTTGAGGGTTATGACACTATTCTTGTAGTGGCCGCCCGTTTCTCCAAGTCTGCCCATTTTGTTGCCCTGATGTAAGGATAAGGACACCGAGAAGGGGGTTGAATCGGTGGACCTATAGCACTAATTTTGTTACAAACTTAAACTATAAGGCTCGATCACAATAGAAGCAAATCTAGGCAATTCTAGTAGGCCAAGACCCCTATCAATGCTAGTGGAATGAGAATAACAACAAGCAAACACTAGCACGATAGCCTCCAAGAGGAATCAAAGAACAACCTATCGCACTACTCAACGGTAAGTAAATGTGGTAAGTAAAGAGAGTGAGATAGAGAGTGCTCAGTGATTTTTCTTGAGGTCTCGGAAGGTAGGCGCCTTCCCCTAATTCTCGTTCAACCACTCCCGTCGGAGTCTTTGTTCCTCCCATCATTCCCGAAACGATGCTTACAAGGGTACGCTTCACTCCCAGAATGAAGTCACCGGCGGCCTGACTGTCGCACAAAATACCCAAGCGCTAGAGAAACCCTCCAAGGCTCGAGCACTCTCTCTTGGTGTCCTTTTCGAGCGGAGAACCCGAAACCGTGTACAAACTTGAAAATGTCTTCCACAATCTCCTCGGAAGCTCGATCACCGACTCCTAGCCGGTCTAGGCTGCCCACACTAAGAGTAACAGGCAAAGATTACTCCTCTCAAGCCCTACAAGCTCTAAAAGTGTATGAAAGCTCCCTATCACTCTCCTACTAGCACAAAAGATCTCCAACAACGTCCTCTTCTTCTCTCGCTCTTGCACTACTGTCATCATGATATTTCTAGTCTTCTAGCCTACATCTTGTATTTGATGTCTGCGTTCCCCTCCGGGCGCGGACCGAGCCAGACTAGTGAGAGGCATCGGCCTCCGAGGACCTCGCCGCCATTGAGTAGAAGGTAGACGCGGCCCCTGTAGTTCCAGGCTCTGTCAAACGTCTTGAAGACATGTACTCTATTTGTAATGATTTTGTAAAATATCAGTACTGTAATTTGTAATGATCTTGTCTATGTGTTCATCGAAGATTTTGGGTATGTTAATTGGTACTCTACTGTAAATGTCGCTCAAAGATGGCGTCGATATTCACCGACACTATTGCTAGTTGTAATATCGGTTTCTGATGACGTCATACATGAACGACACCATTGTACACTATAATGTAAGTTTATGTTGACGTCATACTTGATCAACACTATTAGCTCGGGCCCACTAGAAGGATCCAAGGGCTATAAAAGGGGTCGCAACTGCGCTCTTAGAACCATCTCGTCTTCTACATCTCTTCGAACCATCTTCCAACCATCTTTCATCTCTGTGCGCTTCTTAGATGACGGCCCAGAGAGTGCAGGAGCTAGAGAGGCGGCTTTAGGAGTCGGAGACTCTGCGGGTGTCCCTCCGCCATGATCTTGATGCTCTGCGGGGGTCCATCCAGCTTCAAACCGACATGGCATCGGACATCTTCTATAAGGTGAACGGTGCTGTGAAGAAGCTGATGCTGGGGAGTCTGCAGCTCCCTTTATGCCAAGGGGGGTCTCCTGCCCACTTCCTCCATGCCATGGGTCCGCTGGAAGGGATGCTGAGTCGTCTCCCTGAGACGATGGAGTCGGAGCACCGGGAGCTAGCGCAGGCAGTTGCCGACCGCATACTGTCTGTGGTAAAGGTATGCCATCCTGACTTACCCTTCGACACCCTCGTTTAGCTGGCATCCCATCCCGACGCGGCGACAAGGGAGGCAGAGGCGAGCATCAAGCGCTTCTCCACCGAGGTGGCGAACTCAGCTGTTAAAGAGGAGGAGGAAGAGGACTCAGACATGGAAGAGTAGTTATTATAAGTAGTAGTAGTAGTAATTTTATAAATATTATGTTTTCAAGTTATGTAAGTTTATAAATATTATTACTACAAGTTAGTAAAAATTCTCGGTTTCTAGTTTTAATATCGGTTTCTGCTGACGTCATACATGACTGACACTATCGCTAGTTGTAATATGAGTTTATGCTGACGTCATACAGGAGCGACACTATTGTATATTGTAATGCCGGTTTACGCTGATGTCATACTTTTCTAACACTACTTTGTGACGTAACTTTAGTCCCACCTCGACTATACTTGGTAGTGTCGACCAACTTATAAGCTCTGGTTGTCTGTTTGTAGGCGAGGAATTGTGTAAACTGTATGGCACAGGTTCGCAGTGGAGGTTACGCATAACCTGCGTAACCTCCACAACGAACCTAGTCCTATCGTTGTACATTCTTCTTTTTAAATATAATCCATTGTACTGTTGTTTTTGCTAACGTCATTTTGGACCGACAGTATTGATTTATGTAATGTCGTCTACCGCTTACGTCATACTTGACCGACACTATTACTTGTACTTTAGTTCCACCTCAACTATTCTTGCAAGTGTCGACCGGTTTATAAGCCTTGGCTCTCTGACGTTTCTCGAGGAAGCATGCAAACTGTATGTCCAGATTGGACATTGCAGTGGCCGTGCAATGTCCAATGTGGACATATTATTGTACGTTTTTTCTTTTTTCGCTATATAAATTATATATTACAACGTATGGAACATTAGTAATTTAGAACGGAGGGAAAAATATTAACCTTAATATCAAAAAACAAGAGGACACATTTATAATATAATATTTAGTAACTATATTACAAATAAGTCGATTACAAAACTATGACAACTTTAATTACTTAGCTTGAACTAACTTCCCCTCGCCATCATTACGCATGTAGGGAACAAGTGACGAATAACTGAGGCTTGCTTCAAAGATATTTATCATTTCTGTATTTGCAAAAAAGGGCACCTCATCAAACTGTTTGTATTCTTCATCATCTGTGGCATTATCAACCTCGAAGATCCTTTGTTTTTCAGGGATAAAAATGTGCTTCTTCTTGTGTTCGGGCTCGAGAACATAAAACACTTGTGGGACATGTTGTGGGAGTATCCATGGGTCGTCTTTGTGACCTTTGTTGTTTAGGGACACAAGGGTGAAGCCCATTTCATCCACCTCTACACCTTGTGGGTGCTTGACCCATTGGCACTTAAATACAGGGATCTGTAAAGTTATTCCACAGTTGAGTTTCCAAATTTTGTCAATATATCCATAATATGTGTTCTTCCCCTCACTGTCTTCGACATCTACTCTAACACCACTGTTTTGGTGCTGGCTCTTGTCGTCCTTTGCCTTGCTATAAAATGTGAACCCGTTGATATCATATGACTGTCATGATGTAACTAAATTAAGGGACCATCGGCCAATAAACATATCATTTTTTCATCTTTTGTTGTACCAATCGAGAGGTTTTGGTTCTTCAATCATGACATGAAACATCTTTTGTGCTCCTTCGTGATCCAATCCTCTGTGGAATGTTCATTTTTTTCATGAAGCTGTTGCAAGTGTTGTTGGATGTATGGCGCTGCAATATGTAACTGATGAAAGATGCTATGATGTGCATCTCGGACTCTTACAAAACTCTGATCGTTGAATGTTTTTCTTCCTTTTGTTCCTTTCCCTAGGAGCCTCCCCTCGTGTCGTGACACCGGCACACCTATTGGTTTTACATCTTTCATGTAATTGTTGTAGCACTCAAGAACCTCCTCATTTGTGTAACCCTCTATCATGGAACCCTCAGGGTTAGCACAATTGCGTACGTAGCCCTTCATAATAGACATATAACGCTCATACGGATACATGTGAAGCAGATAAACAGGGTCGGGGACAAAAATTTGATCTGCTATGTGAATCATATAATGCTCCATCATAGCAAAGAAAGATAGCAGGAAGCACATCTCGAGTTGGCACATAGTCTCCATCATCTGTCGATTACCTTCTTGGATATAGTATTGAAGAAGTGGCACATTCGTATGATGGCCATCTTTATGTATGGTTGTTTGACAACCCTGATTGCAATAGCGAAGAAAAGGGTAAGCATGGTATGACAGTCATGAGTGTTGTACCCAGTCATCTTCAGCTCAAACATTGAAATGATATTCTTAACATTCGATGAGAAACCTATGGGAACTCTAACACCACGTAGACACTTGCATATTGATTTTTTCTCCTCAAGTGTGAGGGTAAAGCTAGCCAGTGGAAGGTAATACTTTCCATTTGGTCTTATCTGAGGATGAAGTTCTGGCCTTATTCCCATTTTTTCTAAGTCCCTACGTGCTCTAAGTCCATCCTTTGTCTTGCCTGGGATATCCAATAAGGTACCAATCGTGCTTTCAAAAACACCCTTTGCAACATGCATAGTACCTATGGCATGGCCAATCTTCAACTCTTTTCAGTATGATAAATATCGATTGTTTTTTAAATAGTACATCTCCTGGAGCATTATCATTTTTCTTCTTTTTTTTCTTTCACTGCCTTACCGAAGACAGTATGGATTTTCTGACCAATTCAAACACAAATTTACCGTCACGATTGGTCGGTGCCAAATCTTTCTCCTGTGTACCATCAAATTGATCCTTCATTGCATGACTTGTGCTTTTTTGGTAAGAATTGTCGGTGCCGCATGTACACCAACTTACATAAGAAAAGAAGGTACATTTATGATGTTTGGTCCAGACATACTACACATCCTGTCTTCCCTTTAACCTGTCCAGTTAGTGTCAAGCGTGCGGGATTGTCATTGATGGTAACAAAAATCATGGCATACAGTGTGAAGCTCTCTTGTTTGTAAGCATCCCAAGCACGGATCCCATCTTCTCATAACTTTTTCATATGCTCCATTAAAGGTTCTAAAAAGACATCTATATCATTACCAGCTTGTTTAGGACAAAAAATAAGAATAGCTAACAGAAAATACTTCCTCTTGTGACACAGCCATGATGGTATGTTGTATAGGCTTAGAATCACTGGTCAAGTACTATGTGGGTTTATCATCTCACCAAAAGGATTCATTCCATCAGTAATTAAGCCTAGCCTTAAGTTTCTTGGATCTCTATCAAATTCAGGATGGTTAACGTCAAAGATTTTCCATTGTCGAGCATCGGCCGGGTGCCGAAGCTTCCCGTCATTTTTGTGCCCATCAGAGGCCGCATGCCAGATCATGAGTTCAGCGTCTCTAGAGTTGGAGAATAGTCACTTCAATCGATCTATTACTGGCAGGTACCACATCACAAGTGCTGGAATTTTTCTATTGTCGCCATCTTGGTCATCCAGACTGCTACCAATGCTTTTCTTCATCTTCCTCGCTTTCTTTCCTTTTTGCTGATCCACAGAACCTGAATCATCACTTTAATCATTCATTTTGTACCGACTGACATTGCACACTTGACATCTCACGTTGTTTGCATACTTTTTGCGGTACAATATGCAGTGGTTCGGACAAGCATGTATTTTTTGTATGCCCAGTGTCAATGGTGACAACAATTTCTTTGCAAGGTACATGGTAGTTGGCAAATTGTTCGGTTTCGGTAATAATTTGGCTAAGAGCTCTACCAATTTACTGAAGCTGGTGTCTAACCACCCATACTTGGCCTTTAGTGTGAGAAGATCAAGCATCGTTTGCAATATCGTGCATTCCTTATCACACCCGTTTGATTCAGCGTATAGAAGGTCTTTCGAAGCCTTCTCCAAAATCTGTAAGTTATCTAAGCCTCTCGTTTTATTCTCCAGTATTTCCTCACACCCAATGTGGCGCAACAGTTTCTCAACATCGAAGCCTTCAATATCGTGACTTTCACGAAACACATCACAATCAACGTTGTTTCTTTCATCCCTTTGTTTTGTGTTGTTTCCTTCTGACCTTGGCTCTTCGATGTTGCCTTCACCTCTTACCCTCTCTTTGTTGTATCCAATCCCAACTTTTTGTTCTCCAGTGCTTGGTATATTCACTTGTGTCTCTCTATGTTTGATCCATATTGAGTAGTTCTCAATGAAATCATTTTCCATCAAGTGCTCACGGATTGTTTCGGGCGTGTCAAAAATTACAACATTTTTGCACTTTACATAGATACCATAATCTATTTGTTTTTATATGTACATTTTTAGTCTTAGTGGCTTCGACAAATGAAGTGACATTTTTGAAATATAGAAATGGATTTTCGCCAACACCATTGTACATCCAAGATCTGTCCTCCATCTTCACAAATCACTACTATAAAAAGAAATAAAGAGAGAAAACATTATAATGTGGAGGATATAAAATTAACTAGATATACAATTAATTTTTTCACTCTCTCCCTGCCCCCACCCGCACCATAATGTAGGTCTTATTATATATGTAAACGAGAGATCTAGCTAATTAACTATGTACTAATACTCTTAGAGATCAACAACATTAGTTGGGATCTACAAAACCCACCCTAAATCTACGCCTGTACACACTAGGTTTACTTCAAACTCCTCTCACGATATCCTGCCCTAAATGTACATGAACCACATCATAAGACCATAAAACTTCCAAACATGACATGGATTTACCTCCTAGAGCAATATCCTTTGATTAAAAACGGAATGAAAATCATCCCCCTTGTATTCCAAATTTCTCGGCCGCCGTACGGACACGCTCTCCGAAACAAAATCGAACAGAGTGCCCTGACGGGGGGGGGGGGAAGGGGACGAGTATTTATACACGAAATACCAGTGTCGGACATATTGAGATCATCATAAACGACACAATACAGGCGATAGCAGTGTCGTCTAAACAACGACACCAAAACGGACACTGCTAAGACACACTAGTTTTGGTTTTTCTTTACGTCAGCCCGACCGACTCTGACATGTTTATTATCAGTGTCGGTTTTTGTTAGATCACGTTTGTCCGACACTATAGTGTTTATTTCAGACTGTTCTTTCAGACTGTTCTGCAGGAATGATCTGGCTCTAGTGAGGTCCTGATCGGCAGTCATCTCCTTGTGTGTTCTTGCTATCTTCCTTCGTAAATCTGAGCAAGGTCAACATGCACGACTTAGGTAGTATATAAGTCTCATTAATATTTAAATAAACTTCACAAAGCTGCGTGTTCACCTCTTGTTATAGTTTCTTTGCTTGACTACGTGTAATTGGTCCTTGATTTGTATTCTTGATGTTGGATGGTGACTTGTTGCTGCTCGAGGGAGTATGTATGGCTTGGATGTCCTCATCATCCTCCCCTTCTTGAAAAGGAGTCGTCCTCGACTCTTCCAACCCAAAGAAAGGAGACAGATCAGCAACATTGAAGCTTGTACTCACACCATAAGTACTTGGTAGATCAATTTCATATGCATTATCATTGATCTTGCGAAGCACTTTGAACGGTCCATCGGCTCGGGGCTGTAACTTGTTCTTGCGTTGTTCAGGAAAACAATCATTGCGGAGATGAACCCAAACCAAGTCTCCTTGTTCAAATAACATCTTCTTGTGCCCTTTGTTTGCACACTTCTCGTACAGCTTGGTCATCTTCTCAATGTTTGCTGTAGCTCGATCATGAAGGCTCTTGACAAATTCAGCTCGCTTGCTTGCGTCAAAGTTCAAACGTTCCTGCATAGGCAAAGGAAGAAGATCGATGGGTGCAGCAGGTATGAAACCATATACAATCTCAAATGGACAAAATTTTGTAGTCGAGTGTACCGCCCTGTTGTATGCAAATTCCACGTGAGGCAAGCTTTCTTCCCACAATTTCAGATTCTTCTTTAGGACAGCTCGCAACAATGTTGACAGCGTGCGGTTCACAATCTCGGTTTGTCCATCAGTTTGAGGATGACATGTTGTGGAGAATAAGAGCCTTGTTCCAAGTTTACCCCACAAGGTCTTCCAAAAGTAGCTCAAAAATTTAGTGTCACGATCAGACACAATGGTACGTGGCACTCCCTGAAAACGCACAATTTCCCTGAAAAACAATTCAGCAATGTGTGAAGCATCGTCGGTCTTATGGCATGGAATAAAATGTGCCATTTTGCTAAAACGATCGACCACAACAAAGATTGAATCCCTCCCCCTCTTTGTTCGAGGCAAACCAAGAACAAAATCCATAGAGATATCTTCCCATGGTACACGAGGAATAGGTAGAGGAGTGTATAAACCATGAGGGTTCAAGCGTGACTTAGCTTTGTGGCAGGTTTCGCAGCGAAGAACATGCCTCTCCACATCTCGCCTCATCTTAGGCCAAAAGAAGTGATTAGCGAATACGTGCTCTGTTTTTTTTGGCACCAAAGTGGCCCATAAGTCCACCCGCATGAGCTTCCTGCACAAGCAAAATACGAACAGAACAATCTGGAATGCAGAGTTTATTGGCTCGAAACAAAAACCCATCATGCAAATGAAATTTTTTCCATCCCTTGCCATCACAACACTTGGAATATGGCTTAGCAAAATATGAATCATTAGCATATAATTCTTTTATACTTTCCAAACCAAGAATTTTAGCATCAAGTTGTGAAAGCAAAGTATGACGTCGAGACAAAGCATCAGCTACAATGTTATCCTTCCCTTTCTTGTATTTAACAATGTAAGGAAAAGACACAATGAATTCAGTCCATATTGCATGTCTTCGGTTCAGTTTTAGTTGGCCTTTACGATGTTTCAAAGATTCATGGTCAGAATGTATCACAAATTCTTTAGAAAAAAGGTAGTGTTGCCAAGTTTCCAAACTC
Source organism: Zoysia japonica (assembly GCA_001602275.1). Taxonomy (NCBI): domain Eukaryota; kingdom Viridiplantae; phylum Streptophyta; class Magnoliopsida; order Poales; family Poaceae; genus Zoysia; species Zoysia japonica. The sequence continues at coordinate 27,451 of BCLF01000270.1, forward strand.
CTTACAAGAGCATATAATTCTTTATCATAAACAGAATAGTTTAAAGTTAGACCACTTAGCTTTTCATTAAAGTATGCAATAGGCCTTCCTTCCTGCATGAGCACGCCACCAATCCCTATACCACTTGCATCACATTTAATTTCAAAGGTCTTACCAAAATTTGGAAGTGCAAGCAGTGGGGCTGTGATCAATTTCTTTTTTAACTCTTCAAATGCCTTATCTTGTGCTTCTCCCCAGTGGAATGGTACCTCCTTCTTTGTCAACTCGTTGATTGGGGCAGCAATAGAACCGAAATCTTTCACAAACCGACGATAGAAGCCGGCAAGTCCTAGGAAGCTTCGTACTTGGCTCACATTTTGTGGGGGCTGTCATTCTCGAACAGCTTTGATCTTTTCTTCATCCACCTCCACGCCATGAGCTGAAACAACAAAACCAAAAAAGACAACTTTGTCGGTGCAAATGTGCACTTGGCAAGGTTAGCATACAAGCATTCCTTCCTCAAAACAGCAAGCACACATTTAACATGTTTAATATGTTCATCAAGAGACTTGCTGTAAATCAAGATATCATCAAAGTAGACTACAACAAACTGTCCAATGAAGGTCCTAAGCACATGATTCATTAATCTCATGAATGTGCTAGGTGCATTGGTCAAGCCAAAAGGCATCACCAACCATTCGTACAGCCCAAACTTAGTTTTGAAGGCTGTTTTCCATTCATCCCCTTCTCTCATGCGAATTTGGTGATAGCCACTTCTCAAATCAATTTTTGTGAAAATGATAGCACCACTAAGCTCGTCAAGCATGTCATCAAGTCGAGGTATGGGATGCCTATACCTTATGGTTATGTTATTAATGGCTCGGCAATCAACACATATTCTCCATGAACCATCTTTCTTTGAAACTAAAAGAACAGGAACAGCACAAGGTGAGAGACTTTCCTTTACATAACCTTTGTCGATTAGCTCTTGTACTTGGCGCTGAATTTCTTTTGTCTCCTCTGGGTTTGTCCGGTATGGTGCACGGTTAGGAAGTGGAGCACCAGGAACAAGATCAATTTGATGCTCTATTCCTCTCTGTGGTGGCAACCCTGGTGTTACTTCCTTCGAAAACACGTCTTCATATTCCTGTAACACATCAAAAACATCACTGGGCAAAGTACATGGTAAGTCGTTAGTTGAAAGAAAATTGTCTTTGTACAGGAGTACAAAGAACATGGCATTGAGTTCACTCAATTCTTTTAAATCCCTTTTCCTAGCCATCATAACTAAACCCTCTTTTCCCATTGGCTTGGTTCTTTGCAGCTGTGGAGTTGTATTTGGCTTTGGAAACTCTCCCTCACTATGTTTGTGGGCCACTCGCAATTGTTTCTCACTCTATCGCTGTTTTCTTTTCAGATCATCCTTTAAAATATCCTCCGGGGACAAAGGAAACAAAGTGACTCGCTCACCCTTGTACATGAGAACAACCTTGTTGGAACGACCACATATCTGAACATCGCGGTCATACAACCAAGGTCTTCCCAACAGCAGCTGGCATGCTTGCATTGGTACCACATCACACTCCACTTGATCATGGTACCTTCCAATAGAAAAAGGAACCGTCACAATGTTGGTCACACGCAGCGCACCACAATCATTTAACCATTGCATTTTGTATGGAGAAGGATGGCGCCGCTGTTTTAAGCCCATTCTCTCAACCAATTCTTGACTTGCAATGTTATTGCAGCTGCCATTATCAATAATGATCCTGCATAATTTGTCCTGGATCATGCCTCGTGTGTGAAAAAGATTGTGTCGCTGTCCATTCTCTTCTTTCGCTGCAGTAACACTAAGCACCCGAAGGGAAATAAAGCAATTATTATCACCTTCATCGGGTTGAATCACATTCTCATCACTTTCAAGTTCTTCATCATATCTTGGACCATCTTTCTCGGAATCACTTTCAGATTCCCATTCACCATGCTCATTCACAATCATGGTCCTCCTACTTGGACATTGTGCAGCAACATGCCCACGACCATGGCACTTGTGGCATACAATTTCTCGGCTTCGTGTAGATGAAGTAGCAGCTGAAACAACGGTTGGGGCTGCTGTACTTGCAGCAGGCCGCTGTGGGTTTGCAGGCGATGATGCTGTAGAAACCGCCATCTTCGAAGGAGCAATGGGTGGAGAGGACCTAGCTGCAGCACCTTGGAACTGACCCCCACCAAAAGAATTACCGGGCTGCTGCTTGCGCCATGGGGCTGCAATGGAATGACTTGCATTAGATCTTCCACGTGTCTCTTGCTGAATTTTTCTTTCAGTGCGCATAGCTTGATCAACAAGGTCTTGCAAAGTATGACAGGGAAACATCTCAATAAAACCAGAAATTTCTTCATTGAGACCACTCAAAAATCTTGCCATTTTTAACTCGTCATCCTCTCTAATTCCAGCCCGCACTAACAGCAACTCCATCTCCTTATAATACTCATCAACTGATCTTTTCCCTTGCTTCAACATTTGCAACCTATTGCGAAGGTCACGCTGATAGCTTGATGGTACAAATCGTCTCCTCATCACTCTCTTCATCTCATCCCAAGTATTGATATGATCACGTCCCATTACAAGTTGATTCTCTTGTATTTGATTCCACTAAGTGAGAGCATGACCAGAGAACTCAACTGAAGCAAGATTCACACACCTCTGATCTGAAAGATCATGTATTCTAAAAATTTGATCACACTGCTCAGCCCACTCAAGATATGCATCTGCATCTTCCTTTCCAGTAAACTTTGGGATGCTCAACTTGACACGACCCATGTTGTCCAGATCACCCCTATGATGCTGACCACGATGATGCTCCCTATCTTCATTATCAGCACGCCGGCGATGATCTCGACGCCGCCCAAACAGCCCATTATTTGCAAAAGGATTTTCATCATCATCAAATCTTTCTTCATGGTCAAAGTCATCAAATTCTTCATCTTCAAAACGCACACGGTGGTCACGACCACGCCCGTGAGCTCGTCCTCCATTCTGGCCATGATGACCAGCTCGCCTACCACCACCACGATCATCTCTGAAGCGGTCATGGAAGTCATGTCCTGAATCAGAATTTTCACCACCGGACTCATCATATCGATGTCGAGGAGCCCTTCTTCCATCTGCAGGTATGCGTTCATTGAACATCCTCTCCATTGCCTCCACTAGAGAATGTTGTAGTTCACGGAACTCAGCCCGTGAAACTGGTGGTTCCTCTTCTCCATGACGCCCACCATGAATACTCGAAGTAGATCCTGCCATGTTAGCACTTATGCAAGAAAAGTGGAATAGGTAAAATTTGTGGAATCACACAATCTCACCTCTTACTTACCAATGTTCTTACTCGTTCTCAAGGACAGTGTGCTAAAGTGGCAGAACCGCAGCTGTGATTAAACAATCAAAAGGATTACAAGACTAGAGGTTTGGTTTCAGTGTTTTTTTTTTGTGGAGCAATAGTTGGCTATTCAAGGAAGGCTATGGTACTGTAACATCATTAACCATTCAAACAAGATGTAAATGTTGCTATCTAGTGCACTACAATCTTGAAATTTTAGATATGAAACTTGGAGTTACACAATTCGCAACACAACCCCTTTCACTTCCCTTCTCTTCTCTTTTTCTTTTCTCTTTTTTTTAACTCTTTCTTTCACTTTTTTTTTTTCCAGCAAACACAAGATAACATATGAGGGGTGCAGAAAAAAAAATTAAACAAGAGTACAGCGGAAGAACAACGATGATGAGTAGCAACAAGATGAACGAAATGAACACTATGTAACAGTACCACGAAATGGCTATAAGATTTTCTTTGTGGCTTTTTAGTGGGCTATAGGACACGAACAAAACACGAATATATGTGATGGATGAAAACAGTAACTTATGGTAAACAAAAAGATATATAGATAAGTGGATGATAACAAAACCTACTGTGACAACGATAGCTCTGATTACCACATGAAAGGTTCCGATATGAATCGGTAAGGAACTGGCCCGATCTTCACGACATTAGGTTTAAGAACAAAGGATAACTTGCTGTAGAATAGCGGGTAACTAGCTTTATACCTGCCAAGGTTGGATGCGACCAAGCGACGGGGAGAGAGACACCGAAACCTTGAGGACTTCGACTCGATCTCCGAACAATCGCAGAACCACAACCGGGACTAATCCACACAAAACGGCGCAGCCTAACTGGAAGCCGTTGAGCACGAAGTAGGGGACCTCAGAGAGATCTCTCACAAGCCCAAGAAAAACTCACAAAAACAAAGGTGTGTAAGACACTCAACAACTTGGGTGCAATATTATATCATGTTATCAAAATGATCAAAGGTGTTTTTCTAGGGGCATAGAGGTGATATTTATACTAGGAACAACCCTCCTAGTGGGTATGAACTGAAAACACCACGTTTGAAGGTGGAAGGCCAATTGGTGGAAGCATTCACAAAGCTGTCTTCAATTCTGGCGCGTCTTATGGCCTTCTGTGCAGTCTTCAGTAAACTGGTCATTACTCTCTGCTCCGAAGTTCAAATGATGCACCGTTTGTTGCGTTGGAAAGTGAACTTGATAGGCTTTCCAACAAGTGCTGATTCAGCTTCATAGCTTTTGGTAATCGAAAGTTATGACTGTTTCTTTCAGACTGTTCTGCGGGAATGATCTGGCTCGAGTGAGGTCCTGATCGGCAGTCATCTCCTTGTGTGTTCTTGCCATCTTCCTTCGTAAATCTGAGCAAGGTCAACATGCACGACTTAGGTAGTATATAAGTCTCATTAATATTTAAATAAACTTCACAAAGCAGCGCGTTCACCTCTTGTTGTAGTTTCTTTGCTTGACTACGTGTAATTGGTCCTTAATTTGTATTCTTGATGTTGGATGATGACTTGTTGCTGCTCGAGGGAGTATGTATGGCTTGGATATCCTCATCAAGAGTGGTCTCCACTCTCTGACAGGTCGACCTCCTTAGCTCCCCTAGGACTCAGGTCCTCCAATCCTCACAGCACTTGACCTCCTATGTGGAGGAACATCCACGTCTACCGCTGCTAAAGGACGTTCCTACTCAGGGTCACCTGTCCGCTACTTCTTCTTCTTCTTCTCCTGCTCGACTGCCTTGCCCTTCCTTTTCTTCACAGAACTCGATCTCTGCCTACCCATAGTCAACTGTCACTGAAAGCTCAACAGCTAAAACCACTGACCAGCTGACACAACAAGATAGTATTAAGAGCTTGGCGCTTAACCCTTTCAAAAGTGATCTGGACTGCCATAGAAACCTCTGAAACTGCCTCTGACTCTGTCCTGACCCACTGTCCAACTATCACTGCACCATATACGAATAAAATATATGTTGTAAGCACAAAAGGTGAGCGACTCAAAATGAAATCCTAGCGGTGAAATCAAGGACATATCATCGATCAAATAAAACAAATAAGCACAACGGTGATATTGACAGACTAATGCCACAATTCATATAAGAGCAATGCATCTAAATTGTGACACTAGCGACAGGAGACTCAATGCCATATCAAAATATGAAAGAGATGACCTCAGTATGGCACTAAGTACAGTAATTTGTCAACAAATAACGTCAATTGGCAATAATAGGAGAGACCTTTAAGCAAATTATACCAATTTTTGCAATTAATTAACAAACAAGGCATGTGGGGCATTTCCGATGAAATGGAAGTGATAGAACACAATACCCTAGGGAATAGAGCCGAAATCCGCCGAAGAACTCGCCGGAAGATCAACGGATCACCTCAAAACGAAAACCCCACGAGGGTTTTAGTGGAAGGCACGGGCAATGACAAGAAACACACACGGTGAGGCAAGAAGCGGCTAGGATTGCGCGCATTGGTGTGGAGCTCGTCGGCGAGGCTGCCAAGAGGTGGCGCGGTGGGGCGGCGCAACGGAGAGGGTAGAGCAGCGGCCCTGCTAGGGCTTTGGTGCGCGGGCGCGTGGTAGCACGTCAAAAGCAGGGCGCGACGAGCAGCACGTGCGGCGAGGCGGCGCGGAAGCTAACAGCAGCCGAAATTGGGCGGCGCAAGGCGTGACGACAGAGGCGCTCAGCTATCGTCGGCGTCGACGGCTGTCGAACAGGTACGCACGTGTTTTTGGAGTGAGAACGAAGGAACACACGTGCGGGTTAGATTAAAACAAAATCAACGGCCCAGATTGATCACAAGAAAATAGATGGTCGTGATTTCACTGATCGACATATTCACCAGACTGTCCGGTCCCCATAATTTGTTCGGTGACTCCAAAATGCCGGAGAGTCTGGTGTCTGTTGAGAGGATTCCAGAGAAGCAACCTGCTTCATCTTCCAATCATTGGACTATCTGGTGAACCCGACGGAATGTTCGATGACTGTCTGAGTCTGCAGGTCACTTGGTTCAAAAGATACAATCACCGGACTGTCCAGTGAAGACGCCGAAATGTCCAGTGACCTCAAGGAATTGCAAAACCAATGAATTCTTTCTAGACTTCAAGTGTCCTCACCAAAGAATCAAATAAACGCCATATTTATCTAGAAAGGGAACTCTCAAACATTCCTTTGTAAATAGATAGCTTACAAAAAGTTTAGCATTTTTGCAAATCGCAATTAAGATCGAGCAATAAAAACCAAAGCGAGAAGAAGGCTCAAAAAGGAAATGTATGAACCCTTGTTCACGATCCACGTAAATGGATGTTAGAGACCGTTAAGCACAGGGTTCAATGGGCATGAAGCTCAACAATTGCTTTGGTTATGCTTTGTGAAGTAAATATGGGGTAGTCACTTTCTCTATATAGTAACACGCCTCCTCTGTGGTTCCTATATGCAATGCATGCAAACAAGCTAGCTAATGCAAGAGAATTTAAAGCATGCCATATAGATGCAAGCAAATTAAAGACAAGCTTATTCACCATATGCCCACCGCTTTGTCTTGAGACAGCCAAACCACCTTCTCAAGCTCTTCCCCCGTGCATATGGATATCTTAAGGTGGTTAGGCACCGATCTAATTTTTTGTTCTTTCTTTTTATCTTTTTACACAATATGCATGATAGTGCAAACATCTAGTCCGCAGAGGAGTCATAACTGCCATGCAATGCAAGAAAACGAGCCTATTCTACTATGTACAAGAATAACCTCTTTAAAGAGTAGATTGGCGATTTAGCACGATCAACATGTGGTGGACTCCAAGGATCTTCAATTTGCTTTACGGTCCACCACCTAGGCCCCCTCACTTCTTCTTGAGAACCCAAGAGAGTTTAGACTTCCTCTCTCGGTCCACGATCCCCTTGGAGACCCAAATCTTCTTGATTGTTCTCTTCTCATTTGGCGGTCCGAGAGGCTTGGCCTTCACTTTTCCATCCTTATCTTTAAAAAGCTTGTAGTGCACATCCTCATGGAAAAGGTTAGCGTTAGTTATAATCTTAGGCTCGCTCACTTTGGGACAATTCTTGTAGCAGTGACCATCAAGACAACACTTCTCATAATAGTATTCCTCCGTCATGAGTGGGACTATCCATTCGGGGATCTCATCTTGGTTGCCAATGATGTTGATAGAGGAAGGATATCATTCTAAGCCCTTGTGATTGTGGTTGTTGATGAGGTTCACGCTTAGAATTTCCTTTTGGATTTGCCTTCCTCTAGTGAGCCTCTCGAATGCATCCATCACGACCTTTTTCTCCTTCTTGAGCTTCGTGTATTCTTTCAAAATAGATGGCTCAAGAGTAGTACTCTTCTTGGAGAGGGTTAGATCACAAGAAATAGAAGCTTCATTTAAATGCTTATGAGAGTTAAAGAGAGGGTCAAGATCAAGAGCTTCATGGAAGCACACCAATGCCTTATGCTTCTCACTTAGCTCTACGTGCTTTGCTTTGAGATCCTCATAGGACTCACGTAGAACACCATGAGAGTGCTTGAGTGCATTGAGCTCCCCCTCAAACTCTCGAACTCAGAATACAGCCACTTCATGCTCCTTGGTCACTACCTCGATCTTCTTAGTCTTCTTGATGATGATCTTGCTGGCCTTCTCAAGGAAGAGGACTAGATCGTTGTAACTTGATCCATCATTTTCATCATCATAGTCCTCCTCTTTTTCTTCGAGATCATCATCCTCATCAATGAAGCCCTCACAACTTCGGGCCATCAAGCAAAGTGAAGGTGGTGGTAGCTCATTGGTGGAGGTTGTCATGGCAATACCCGCGAGCTCTTCTTCGCTTGAAGATAAAGAGTCCGAATCATCATCATCGGTGAGCCACTCACCAATAATGTATGCTTTGTGCGGGGCTTCTTCTTCTCTTTGCTCTTGCTCTCCTTCTTGACAAAGAACTTCTTCTTAAATTTTCTCTTTGGCTTGTGTTCTTCGTCATCACTCTCACTAGAAGCTTCCTTCTTGCTCTCCTTCTTGAGCTTAGGACACTTCTTAGCAAAATGGCTTTTCTTACCACAATTAAAGCACCCGGAGTTCCTCTTGGAAGATGAGGGTCTTTCTTTGCGAAATAGCTTCTTCATCAAGAGAGTGAGATAGAGAGTGCTCAGTGGTTTTCACGAGGTCTCTGAAGGTAGGCGCCTTCCCCTAATCCTCGTTGAACCACTTCCGTTGGAGTCTTGGTTCCTCCTGTTGTTTCCGGAACGATGCTCACAAGGGTATGCTTCACTCCCAAAGTGAAGTCACCGGCGGCCTGGCTGTTGCACATGATACCCAAGCGCTAAAGCAAGCCTCCAAGGCTCGGGCGCTCCCTCTAGGTGTCCTTTCGAGCAGGGGACCCGAAACCGTGTACAAACTTAGCGATGTCTTCCACAATCTCCTCGGAAGCTCGATCACCGACTCTTAGCCGGTCTACGTTGCCCACACTAAGAAGAATAGGCAAAGATCACTCCTCGGTTATTTCTGGGCTTGGAGCCTATTTAAACCGTAGAGAGGGACATTTTTCAGTGTGTCTGCGGTCTGAGAAGCCAGAGAAAACTTGTGAGAGGCCAAGCGATACCACCAAGAGAGCATATTGCAAGATTGGAGATCTTTGGTGCTAGTAGGAGAGTGATAGGGAGTATTCATACACTTCTTCGACTCCATAGATCCATGGTTTAAATAGGCTCCAAGTCTAGTGACTGTTTTTTCGATCTTCGTCTTCACTTTTTCTACCATCTTTAGTGCTTATTGAGGATCTAAAGAGAATTCACACCCTCTAACATTTGTATGACAGGAGACAAATGACTTTACCTCCCTTAATAGTACTGGTGTTTCTATAGACTCTCTAGCTAGTCCTTAGCCTTGGTCCTCCGACGCTCAGAAACTCCTTTTCCAAGGATTGTCCTTGTCATCTACCGAGGAAGCCCAACATGTTTATGGTGTGCACTCAATCACCAAAATCAATTCATAACCTTAAGCTAGCACCTGAAACATCCCTTTTCTGCTCAATCGATTGCCAAAGTGTTCTTGGATACTGTGGTGAAGTTACACGGCGTGCCCAAGTCTATTGTTTTTGACCGTGATAAAATCTTCACTAGCCACTTCTGGACTGAGCTGTTCAAGATCTCTGACACTAAGCTCTTGCACAGTACGGCATATCACCCCCAGACCGATGAGTAGAGTGAGAGACTTAACCAGTGCTTGGAAATGTACCTACAGTGTGCGGTCAACAACTTTCCTCGAAGATGGCATGCTTGGCTTCCTCTGGCTGAGTTCTGGTACAATTCTTCTTTCCATTCGGCACTGGGATGTTCTACATTTAAGGTGCTTCATGGTATGATCCTCAGTTTGGTTCTGCTCCTGCTATACCTGGAGAGTGTGATCAGTCTGTTGCCCATTTGCTTTTGGACAGAGAGGCACATCAGGTTATGCTTCATGATCACTTGCTTGCAGCTCAGAACAAGATGAAGCTCCAAGCTGATCGTCATCCCACTGCCCGTGAATTCCAAGTGGGAGAAAAGGTGCTTCTCAAGTTACAGCCCTATGCTCAGCCTTCGGTGGCTAATTGTCCATTTCCCAAGCTGGCTTTCAAGTTCTTCGGCCCCTACACGGTGCTGGAACGTGTGGGTGCTGCTGCTTACAAATTGGAATTGCCTCCTGACAGTGCCGTGCGGTGTCCCATGTTCCCCAATTGAGGCCTTTCACTCCTAATTACACTCCAGTGTATTCTGAGCGACTTGGATGGGCGCGAGCTGCAACCAGTGGCCATACTCCAGCGTCGCTTGGTGAAAAAGGACAACAACGCAATTCCTCAGGTTTTGGTTCAGTGGTCTTCTCTGCAGGAGTCCTCTGCTACCTGGGAAGATTTCTACGTCGTGCGCCGTCATTTTCCTGATGCTATTGCTTGGGGGTCTCAATGGGGCAGATGTAACAGCGGGCGATCCAGAGGCTGATGAGCTGGCACCAAACTCTGTTCAAATTAAACAAATACGCTAGCTTGTGTGGAAGGCGGGTTTAGGTGTGAGTTAAAGACGTATTCGTCTTGGTTATATAAAGCCTATGCCCTGTAATGAAACGGTCAAGTTGAATAAGAGAAAAAAAGTTTCCCTCCCAAAGCTCTGCTTGCTTCGCAAGTTGATCAGGCGAGCGCAGCTTGAGCGGCACACGCCCGGATTCTTGTCGCCGGTGGCAACGGGCGTTACAAACCCCGAGCTGTAAAATGATCAGCGCAACCTCTGGGAGGCGGTGGAGAGCTCACCGCAAGGAGAATCTCACCAGAACAGTGTTGTCGGCGAGTGACGGTGGAAGGAATGGCTTCGGCAGCGGCGAGAGAGCGGCTCGGACCACCAAACTCGAAACTTTCTTCCCGAGCTTTACTGAGACCTGCAGAGGAGCGGCGTGGAGATTGTTGGCGTCAGGAATGGCCGGGAAATGGTTGTCGTCAGCGAGGTACCAGGCCGTGATGAACTGTGACGGCGACACACTGGAATACCTGCACCATGGTGACGAAATCAACTAGATAATGAGCTCACGTGGTGGTACAGTGAGAGGGGAAAGTAGAACCCCGCATAAACAGAGGGGAGCTCACCGGAACGCGGTTGATTTGGTCGGCGAGTCATGGCGGCTCGAGAAGACTCGACATTGTGGAAAACTTCAAATCGAAATGGTTTCGGATGAGTTTATCGAACAATCGGTGGTGGAGGATTAAGCACAAGCCGGCGCGCTTGCTGTGGCCATGATTCGGAAGCAAACGAGGTCTGGAGGCGGCGTTTCGCAGTGGCGGCCAGAATTTGGGCGACAATGGCGGAGCGTCGAGGAAACAAGCGAGATGCAGAAGAAACGAAGGAGGAAGGGAACCGAAAGGCAGAGCCGTTCTTATCCTCTGCTCAAGCCGTGGCCAGGACCAACAGCTGCTGCTCGGTGCAACCGGCAAGCAAGCAGGCAGCTGCCTGGCGCGCATGCACGCGAGCTGGAGCAGTGTGCTGACCAGCTGAGGAAGAAGAGCAGTGCTGCAGAGATGAAAGCGGTGGTGAGGCTGTCCTGTGGGACCAGGCGAATTTTCTTTTTCCTGCTTTCTTCCATCTCCAAAATTCTGCACTGATTTAGGTGCTAAATGCATATCTCCCGAACTCAAATCTTATGAAATTTTGCAGACATGTTTATCTTTTTAAATGAACAACTTTTCTTTTGGGGCCATGTTCAAATTCAAAATAAATAAAGTTTTATAAATTCAAGAAGAAAAATCAACCATTTGGGAATAAAGTTTTATTTGGCCTTCTAACTCTTTAAAAAAAAACTTTATAAAAATTTCCTAAATTCAAATCTTGGTAAAGTATTTCAACTGAAAATATATTTCATAAAATTTTCGTTGAAAAGTTTTGAACTTTATTTTTAAATTTGAATTCAAACTCAAAATTTAAAATTTTAACTCTGCATTTATTTGTTTCCTTTTTGAGCTCGGGTTTCAAATCTCCAATTTGTCCAACTTGACTTGACTTTACTTGTTCCAAAATAGTGGGATATCACAGCCCCCCCCCCTTTGAAGAAATATCGTCCCGAGATTTAAAATAAAAGAGGGGGGAATAGAACATCAGGGAGATTGAAGGAACTTAGGAAAATTCTTCTGTAGATATTTTTCGGTCTTTCATGTAGCTTTGTCTTGTCGATGGTTGCTCCATTGTACCTTGTAGAATTTCTGGATCTTGTTTTTGGTTACTCGGTCTTCCTGATCAACCAATTGTTTCGGCTTCTCGGAATAAGTGAGATTAGGTTGCGGTTGCTCGATTTTTGAAATCATCACGTCTTGGAGTCTTCAAATACTTCTTCAACCATGACACATGAAAAGCACTGTGTACTCCGGCCAAGCTTGCAGGTAACTCCAGTAGGTATGCCACAGGTCCGCATTTCTCTATGATAGGAAACGGACCAATTGATCATGGAGCTAATTTGCCTTTTATTCCACAACGATGCGCCCCTTTCATGGGTGAAACTCAGAGGTACACTAGATCACTAATTGTGAAAACAAGTTGTCGTCGTCACTTGTCAGGATAACTCTTCCACCTTGATTGAGCTGTTTTTAAGGTTGGACTGAATCACTCGCACTCTTTCTTCAGCTTCTTTGACTAGATCCGACCCAAATATAACTCTTTCTCTAGACTCGGACAAGTTCAGCAGAGTCCGACACGTGCGTCCATATAAAGCATCAAAAGGTGCCATCTTGATACTCTCTTGATAACTGTTATTGTATGAGAACTCTGCTAATGGTGGCTCTTCATCTCAGTTCTTATTGTTATGCATCACATAGGCTCTTAATGTCTTCTAGCATTTAAATGATCTACTCCGTCTGACCGTATGTCTGAAGATGATATGCACAACTTTTGATTCAAGTGGTACCCAGCAAAGCATGAAGCTCTTAGCATTGTACTAGGTATATACCGGTATAAAATGAGAAGTCTTGGTCAAACAATCGGTGATGACCCAGATAGAATCATGCTTCTTTGACGTAATCGAAAGTTCAACAATGAAATCCATGGATGTCTTTCCACTTCATGCTGGAATGGATAGTGGTTGAAGCTATCCAGCTAACTTCAAATGATCTACCCTAACTTTCCGACAGATATCACATTCTGCTACATGCCAAGTAATCTCTCGCTTCATTTGGGTCCAGCAAAATTTCTTCCGCAAATCTTGATACATCATGCTGCTTCCAAGATGGATTGAGTACTTGGACAGATAAGCTTCATCAAAGATCTTTCGTAGCTTATGATTCTTCGGCACCACTACTCTATCGTTGAACCATGATATACCTTCTTCATCTCGATGAAATTATTTGGCGGTATTTGCTTTCACTCTTTCTCGGAGATGTGCCATGCTCTTGTCTCTTTTCTGAGCTGCAACAACCTCGTCTCAGATTGTAGGCTATTTGGTGCTCGCAATCATCACATCTCTTGGCGCTTTTAAGCACTTATTTCATGGGTGAGCTAAGAGATATCCATGATTGTCAACTGGAAGACCAGGAATAACTTAGGATAGAAACGATGTGGCTAGGATTTAAGGGGATTTATACAGAGACTCGATGATCCTCAAGATTCAACTTGAATACAAGCAAATGGTATCATTCTAAACAAAATGATGGGGATTCTACAAGGGTATGACATGAGACATGCATCAATCTTGATTCAAGGTAGGATATAGGTTTGAAAGCAAGGACAAGACTGGATGTACCGATGCGAGGTCCCAAGCATAATATATTCTTCATTCCGGTTGAGTACTCCGGATAATGTACCTTCCATTCAGAAGAATGTTGCGATCAGATCTGCTTACCGGAGTTAATAGGAGGTGTTTTCTCAGTAGTATAATTCTGATTTTGAGAAGCGCCTAGATACACTGGCACAATTCAAAAACAAAATCATACTTAAGAATTAGCTGACAAAAGATTAAAAATGGAGAAACCCAACTTTACGAGAGTGACCATTTGAAAGAGATCACACCAAGAAAGCTTTGGATATCATAAAATAAAGAGGTAGGTTGCTTCCTATTTGGAACACCTCAACCTTACCCAAGATTCAAGGATTTCATGAAACATGAAACGAAAGGTCAAGTGTGGGTGCAGATACAGGCAAAGAGAGATATATTGGTACAATAAGCAAGCACTTAGTTCACAAGTTTCTAAGCACCGTAAAAGAAACTCTCTACTCAAAACTATTTAAAACTACACGATACACTATGGAACTGTGAGAAATATCTACAGCAGTTCAAGTCTCTTTCATACTCCATTCTCAAAGGTAAAGCTTCATCTATTGTGAATCTTCGAACGCCTCCTCTAGTTTTCTTTCTCTTCCTCTTATACGCTTTGCCAATACTTTCGTGCTTTTAGCTATTGATCTGCGATACGACAACTCAAAGTCTACATTTACTACTCATATTTCTTCAAGCAGTGATCCTTAAGATGAAGTTGTTCTTCTCTTTCTTCATCCCTCCTACCGTATCCTTCTAAACACTTGTGTTGAAAAGCTTCGTTAGTTGGGGTGAACATGTATTGAGAGTATCTTGCCGATCTGGCTCATCCTTCTTGGACAGCGGTCCATACAATATTACCCATACGCTACATCCAACTTCGCCATGCCTATTTGCTCAAGTCGGTTGTTATAACCACCGCATACTTCTTCGTGAATTTAGTAAGAGCTTTATATACAGCCTTTTCTTCATGCATTATCCAGGTTGCTCCTATAGCACGGGCAAACCAAGAATTAAAATTTGGGCAAGGGTGGGAAGGGGCATCAATATACACTTCACTTCGACCCAATCCAAGCTTGATACTCATGTCTGTGATATCGAGGAGGTTTCTCAAACTGTAGTGTTGTCAGCGTAGACCATCCAAGTTGAGCCAAATGTCTTCTTCCATAACTACGTAGAGGTAGTCATCCATCATCGAACAACACTTCAAACTCATTGTTAGAATCTTTCTTTCCAAGAAAAGATTTCAAGCACAACTGAAAATAATCTTTTGCCGGCTGTCCTAATTGCAATGCAGTTGAAATTAAAACAACTTTGGCCCAAAGTTTGAAAACTTTTTAGAATATTTGAGATGATTTCTTTTAAGGTGATTTGGTTGTAATTACGGATTTTAAATGAGATGCTCAATATGCAATCGACCTACGATCCTTACCAAAATAAAACTCAGTCATATAATTTACTTTACGTGACCTCGGTGGCACCCGTACTCATTCGATTTCTAGTCGAGCTACCGATCTAGAGTTTGTACACCATAACAGCCACCTGTTAAGACTAATACTAAGAATAATCCTTAATTGGGTTTGAACTAGGTTTGAGACCGTAGTTAGACTTTTGAAAATAGCTTTAAGCCGTACTGTTTTTGATATTGCTCTGATACCAGTTGTGATATTTCGTACCTCAAAAGATACGTGCCATCGACCTCAAGATCATATCGGATGTCACTCGACGAAGCAAAAACCACAGTACAGCTCAAACACGATAAAATATATTACAAACTTGTTATTTAAGTTTACAAACCCCGAGTTTTAAAGTGTGGAAGCTACCAACCTATTACAATACTAGGGCATCTTGAAAACTATGCAAAAGATACATCGAGCCCATACGATGTATCTTCTAGCAATAAACCACTCAGCACGGCGAACAGGGCTCCCAACCAACGAAGCCACCCTCAAGGGTTGCTCCTTTCGGTTAGAACTGAGATGGGAAGGAAAACACACCTGCAACAGAAACCCACAAACACAAAGCCTTTAGCAACTAATGCTCAGCAAGTTTTACCCGTCAAAGTGGCAATCTACAGCCGACTCCTAAGCATGAAAAAGCTGACTTACATAGGATAGATATTTGCAAAATCCCGTGCTAATAGTGGATCCTTACATTCAATTTTAGTAGTAATTTGTGTTTCAAGAAATATAAATTTAATTTGCCCTATCATCTACCACAATCATGGTTGCCAAGCAATTTTTGATAAGTATATCAAACATATCATAAAACTTTCTCATTCAACTCTTCTTTTAGTTCTTACTACGATGTAACTCAAAGAGACAAATGGTACTCGTTACTGTGAAGGGCAGCGATGATAACCTTTCACACCAATGATACATAGTACCGGTCCGATGCTCACCTCTCTCGAGCAGTAGTACTCCATGCGATAACGACACCGGGTCTATCATGGTTAGGCCCAAAGCTCTCCCTTTTATCATCTCTAAAAGAGAGGTTTGGTTACGTTCAGTCACTATGCATATTGGGCTAACTCAGTTTTTTGGGCCCCATATACTCAGTATGTACTCAGTACTATTCAAACTTGCTCAATAAGGCTGACAACGAACTATGCTTAACCGACACAGACAGGGCTAGCACACACAGGACACCCTTCTTGTGGCCAACCTATACTTTCCTGCCCGGTGTCAGTTTCAATTTTAAGTGATAAAACTAAACCACTTACATTATGCTTATCCACCCTGTACCAACATATAGCTCGCGAGTGAAGGCTTAACTAAAATTCTTAGCTTTGCTCTACATCGAATTACTTGTACCAAAAGTACTAACCCAGGGTACTAACCCAGGGTAGGACTCTATAAATGTAAATACGGTTTCAATCAACTCCTAGCACCTAATGCACATTACATACCACAAATCTAGAGTGATAGAAGTAAATAATTTGAAATGGGATAATGCACCGAGGCTTGCATGGGCTTTGATCAATGTTAGTATCTTCAGCTACGGAAGCGTCGACAAACGGAGTTTTCTGAAAGTCCAGTGAAAACTCCTCAATATCTTCTTCAACTTCTTCGGAACCTATATGAAATGATATGCAAGAATGATGACGAAAATGATGCCTATTTATAAAAGGAAGTTTATTAAATGGAGTTATAAGTAATATAATATATAAATTTTCAAGGTAAAATAAGTAAATATGGTTATAAAACTTCTTTAATATGGTTCTTGAACACATAAAACAAATTTTGAAGCTCTCATAAAGTTAAGTGAGCTATTTTTTGAATTGTTTCAGAAGTTTACAGAATTTATTGAAGTCAAATAGATTTATAATGAATTAAATACTAAATACAAGGAATAAATCATTTATAAATTTTTTTACTATAATAAATTATAAGGTTTTGTTAAACCAGTAGAGTAAATAAATGAACAAAAAGGCAAATTTTGCAATATTTTTACATGCAGATAAAGGATAATAATGTATTTCTTGTTTATTAAATAATCTGAATTAATTACATTATTTTAATGCATAAAATGAAAATTAGTCTGCTCTAGAATATTGTTCTAGTAGAGAGAAACCTATTAAAATTTACCTCATAAATTTCTAAGCGAAAATGTAGTTTCTATGAATTTTACAAGATTAAACTGATTTCTGATCTATAAATAATTTGAGGAATAAATTAAATCAATTTCAGCAATAGGAGTCGCCACACGGATGGCCACAGGAATATCCACACGGGATCCCTCCCATGGCCGCACGGGATCCCGACCGAGCCCTGGGCTCTTTTCCATGGTGGCCGGTGGTCGACGGCGGTGGCGCCCCATATGAATCCTGTTTCCGGCGGTTGGCTCCTCCACCCCAACCAGTAAAATGAGCAGCGCAACCTCTGGGAGGCGGTGGAGAGGTCACCGCGAGGAGAGTCTCACCGGAACAGTGTTGTCGGCGAGTGACGGTGGAAGGAATGGCTTCGGCAGCGGCGAGAGAGCAGCTTGAACCACCAAACTCCAAACTTCTTTCTTCCCGAGCTTTGCTGAGACCTTTAGAGGAGCGGGGTGGTGATTGCTGGCGTCGGGAATGGCCGAGAAATGGTTGTCGTCAGCGAGGTACCCGGCCGTGATGAACTGGGACGCCGAGACACTGGAATACCTGCGCCATGCTGACGAAATCGACTAGAGAATGAGCTCGCATGGTGGTACAGTGAGAGAGGAAGGTAGAACTCGCATAAACAGAGGGGAGCTCACTGGAACGCGGTTAATTTGGTCGGTGAGTCGTGGCGGCTCCAGAAGACCCGACGTTGTGGAAAACTCCAAATTAAAATGGTTTCGGATGAGTTCATCGAAGTATCGAACAAGTGGTGGTGGAGGATTAAGCACAAGCCAGCGCGCTTCCTGTGGCCATGATTCGGAAGCAAATGAGGTCTAGAGGCAGCGTTTTGCATGGCGGCCGGAATTTGAGCGACAATGGCGGAGCGTCGGGGAAACAAGCTAGATGAAGAAGAAACAAGGGAGAAAAGGATCCGAAAGGCAGAGCCGTTCTTATCCTCTGCTCAAGCGGTGGCCGGGACCAGTAGTTGCATGGCACTTGCTCGGTGCAAGCGGCAAGCAACTGAGCAAGCAGGCAGCTGCCTGGCGGGCATGCACGCGAGCCGCAGCAGTGTGCTGGCCAGCTGAGGAAGGAGGAGCAGTGCTGCAGAGATGAAAGCGGTGGTGAGGCTGGCCTGTGGGCCCAGGCGAATTTTCTTTTTCCTGCTTTCTTCCATCTCAAAAAATATGCACTGTTTTAGGTTCTAAACGCATATCTCTCGAACTCAAATTCTTATGAAATTTTGCACACATGTTTCTCTTTAAAATTAACAACTTTGCTTTTGGGGCCATGTTCAAATTCAAAATAAATAAATTTTTATAAATTTAGGAAGAAAATCAACTATTTGGGACTAAACTTTTATTTGGCCTTTTAACTCTTTAAACAAAACTTTATAGTAATTTCCTAAATTCAAATCTTGCTAAAGTATTTCAACTGGAAATTTATTTCATAAAATTTTCGTTGAAAAGTTTTGAACCCTTATTTTAACATTTGAATTCAAACTCAATTTAAAATTTTAACTTTGCATTTTATTTGTTTCCTTTTTGAGCTCAGGATTCAAATCTCCAATT
>BCLF01000271.1:22248-39660 GCA_001602275.1 Zoysia japonica
AGCACCATAATCATCATCCATACCAACATCCTCATTAGCAGTGAACAGCATTATTAGTACCAATTACAATATTTTGAATAAGATTAAAAGATATGAAGCAAAAAATAAAAAAAATACAATCACTCAAATTAAAATACAATAAGAATTACATAGGGAGAACGATTATTTTCAAAAGTACCAGTCTGAGAAACAAAAGCATCAGCAGAAGCAAAATTTTGCGATAAACAATACAAGTAGATTTCCTTAGACATTAGAGCAAGCTGATTGGCAAAAATAGGAACTACAGCATTAACAACACAAGGAACAAAAGCTTTCTCAATCTACTGCTTCAAATCCTTCTGATACTTGAAAACAATATGTTGGATAGAAGGATCAACCTAAGGATAACAAAATTAAATAAAAAAGAAAAAGACTAAACTATTCATAAGACATCAAATAAAAAACAGAAAACAAAACTTACAGTGACATGAGAGAACTCAGATTGAGAACTTTCAGCAAAGAAACCATCACGCTGAACAAAAAAGGAAGAATACGGAGTGTCTCCTTTATCACGAAACTGAAAAAGAAGAACAGAGACAAAACTAAATAAAATAAAAACCAAAAAAATAACTAAGACAAAAAAAACACTTACACCACTAAGACCAAACACTGTCTTGTTTTCAACAGCAACATTATGATCAACAGTCACAACAAACTGAAAATCACTTTCTTTCACAATGCAAATCCTTGCCAGAGAATAGCAAAACTGATGATGATTGCCATTAACATCAAGATCCAAATAATCCATGTAAGCAATCTAAAAAAAATAAGTTAGAGAAAAAAGGATAAATAATAAAAAAGAAGAAATACTTACAGCTAACAAAGGAAGACAAGAACCAACATATTTCAGAGAAAAAGGTTTCCTTCCAACATGAGAATCCAAAGCACCTTGAAATTTTTTAACTTCAGTGCACACGTGGAGCAAAACATGACCAGCCCAATCATAGTTCTTGATAGCATAAACATCAGTTAAAGAATTCAAATATTTAAGATTCACAAAGTTCTTAGTACTTCGACACAAAACAGTAGATATAGCAACTAGCATAAAAGATCGCATAAAGGACTCCTCATCAACATCTGAAATGGCTGCAGCGATAACTTCAGAAATCGAAACCTTGTTACCACCAAACTATTTTCTCTTAGCCTCATTTACTTTTTCTAATGATGTTACTGTCCTTCGTATCAAGAGTAATAGAAACAGTACCAGAAGGAATACCAAGAATATCAACAACCATCGAACGATTAAACTTCATAACTTTGTCTCTATGACGGAACTGACAAACTCCAGTAATCATATGCTCCATAAGCCATTCAAGAAGAGGGTATGGAACATAGAAAGCATTTATATGCAGAAGACTTCCAAAACCATGCTTCACAACAAAACCCTTCTAAACATCATTAAGAGACAACATAAAATCACGCATGCGTTTTGCTGAAAAGCTAGTCTTCATTCTGCTGCTTGAAAGAAATATAATTTTTTTTAAAAAATTAATTAAAAAAATCCTAAAGTTTAATAGACAAATCATAAATAACTAAGTAACTGAAAAAACAATCTAAGAAAACAGTCATTAATAACAACAAAAAAACAAAGACATACCCCAAAACTTAGTTAGAACATAAGTAACTGAGAAAAAGAATAACACAAACTAAACTAATAACAAAATCATTCCTATTGAAACATAAAAGAAAATATAAAAGTGCTAAAATAACTGAAAACTTCAGAGATTTTGTTATTAGTAACATTAAAGTAACATGACAAATTATAAAACAAAAAGTAAGAAAAACTGAAACAAATAAACCAAAACAAGAAAGCTTTACCTCACCTACAGCAAAACTAAACTGAATACATAACCTAACTGCAAAATTTAAAAATACTAATAGTACCAAGGAACTAACAGGTCACAAACATGAATAAGAAAATACCTAAAACTCAAATAAAAGAACAAACAAAACATATGAACAAACAAATGAAAAAACATAATAGGAAAATAAAGCCTAACTGAAATCAGAACAATTTATAAGAAATAATAACTGAGAAGATTAAACCCTAATAAAAAACTTTAAAAAAAAATAACTGAACACTGAACAAAGCTACTAATATATGAACTGAAAAAGCAAAACCCTACAACAAAAACAAAAAATGAAACGAAAATAAACGCGAAAAGAATCAGATTGATCACGACGAGCAATATTCTCCTGAACGCCAGATGACACGCCTTCTCCACCAGACGATCCGCCATCTCCACAAGACCGTGTAAGCTGCAGTTTAGCCGTAACCGTGTCTCCTGCTCCCTCTGTCCTTTTTTATAACTGTCCTTTTTTATAAGTCATTTTGAGTTTAAGCGTGAGAATTAAAAAAATAGAAAATGTGAAATGTTTTGAAAACGAAAAAGTGAAAGATACAGTGGAGATATATTGTGAAGAAAAAAGTTGTCTCGAAAAGTAAAAACGACTTATAAATTGAGAAATTTTAAAAAAGTCTGACTTATAATTTATTACGGAGTGAGTAACGTCAGACTTCTTCGGCCATTATTTGGTGTAGCATACTGGTAACTATTGTTTTCCAGAGGAGTTTTTGGACTATCAAGTTCTGAGTGGTAGCCTATCCTAGCATCACTATCTATATAGTAACCAAGCATTTTTATTCTCATACGAATATGAAAGTGAGGCAATTCATATGTTTTGAACCCCGTCAAAACATAATGCACAGAGTTGTTCTTAACAGTGTAAATTGATCAGTTTGTACAAAACTGACTTTGTACATGCTCTTTCACGACGAATATGTGCAAGTCATCCTCCGATCGACTCATGCAGTTGATCCTTCTCTACCTACGCTGATAGACTCCTCCGGCTCCACAGCTTAGAAGCCAATATCGCCAAGATGATCTAGGTTGGCATATTACTCCATCCGTTCTAAAATATAACTATTTCTAATTTTAGTTAATGTCAAACTTATATCACTTTGATTATAAATAATATTTTTTATCATATAAAAATTATATTTTTTAAATTCATCATGAAATAAGCTTTCATAAAAATATATTTTTATAGTAAAAATTATGTAATTTTTTAATTATTATTAGTAAAAGCTAAAACAATTTGATGCTTATATTTTGAAATAGAGGTAGTACTAGTACATCAGTGGATACATCCATGTTAAACCATAACAGAATGCAAAAGCCCATGCTCGCATGACTTCACAACTGAACAAGCTCAAGTGAAATTCAGTCCGAGCTCACAATTTGTCATTCAGAACTTTTAGATAAAGTGGTAATTATTGATCTAGTGGGTCTAAATCTTTGAGGAACAGGAACTAGTTAATACAACTGTTAGATGCCATCCAGTTCGTCGTATACTGATATGCCCAACAGAAGGCCAGTGTCCGCTTCGTTCTATGCATCTTGCAGAAAAGGAGTTTCCATCTTCTGGACATAAGATTTCACTGGACCATGATGTAAAATGCCCAAAAATATTGTTGGATGCAAACCACTTCGGGTGCAGCCAGGCAGGCGTTTAATGTGACTATATACCCATTCTAGTAGTGTTTCAGTCATCACACTTCCGACTCAAACGTCACAAATCATATATATAAGCATAATATACATGATGGGGTCAAATCATACAGAGTGATTGCTTTCTATGCTATAAGGTACACATCCCGACAGAGGCGGTATTAACCAGCCACAGATACAGACATGTCTGACATGTGCTACAAGGCATATATAAAGCAAGCTAAAACGCCCAGTGCCCCAATTTGAGGTATCTTCTTATTTCCAATCTATACAGTACAATACACAAATTATTTACAGAATGATGCTCCAGTTCCATCCAGCAAGCTCTGGCACTAGACAACACGGGTTGGGGTACATGCGCTACCATATTCCATCAAGAATCGAGAGCTTGAAAATGTAATCACTGCAGAAAAAGGTGCAAATGTGGCATTGGAAGCATGATAAGCCTTTCCGCTTAGCATCAAGCCCATGGAGTACCAACTATATGAGAAAGTGTTAGCCCGTTACCTTAATAGCAATCCTGACTTATGATTCGCTGAGTATCTGGGCTGACATTCACAGAGCAGGATACAAGGCCCTGGATCAGAGGAAGTATAAGAGGTGTGCGACACAAATAATATTTAGTGATATGATATAACAAGCAAATACATTAGGCCACTGCCACATCAAAATTCATGGAAGATTCTAGAAGACTCTGAGGAATGTGGCAAGAGCCAAGTCTCATTTAAGAAAAAGGTGGCTAGTTTGTTGGTAGTAATAGTCATTACAATGCCTCTGGATTAACCTGGAGGCACTTTTCAGTTTTCGCAGCTCAGGCAATATGCTACCTATATGTAAAATTTATTCTGCATTCTTCCAGTCAAAACACATATTTTGACCAAATATAAGTATCTTAAGTTACAAGACAGATGAATATGCCTAAGACATCAATTTCCTCTAGAGTTGACCCAAGGCCACTCGTGCATTAGTTAACCACTAGTTACCAGAAAAAGAGATAACATTATGTAAATACTCTCAATGATAAATTTACTTGTAAGCACTGATAGTTCTTTTGCGAACAGGCCTCTTGCTGAGTTGGTTAGTTAGCTCTAGTTGCACTTCTCAGGTTCTGGGTTTGAATCTCCATGAACAAAATTAAGGCTGGGGTTGACAAAATCCCCTCGTCTGTCCTGCACTAAATCACAGGTCTAAGGGTCGTCCTAGGTCATTGGCCCACTCTCATGAGCCACAGTGCTGTTGTGCAAGGGTGGGGAAGGAGTTCGGGGGTCATCGGCCTGCATGAGGTTTCTCTTAGCAAAAATGCCTTGGGACTTTCTTACTGTTCACAGGTTCATTTTTTTTTAATAGTATGCATTCTAGGAGGATACCTAAATCCTAGTCCATATGATCGAACAAATCCAAAAGTAGCCCATAAGTATCAATTAAACATAGCTATTCAGAAGCCGCAGTCTTCACAAGCAGTACCAATTAAACAAAGTCCATGACAAAGCAGAAAGCAGTTACCTTCACAGGAATGTCAAAACGGAACACCCTGACGGCGCCAACCACCTCAGTGACGATCTCCAGAGGCACAGATCCGGCGGCCAGGTCCCCAATCAGTTCAACCACGTCATCCAGAACCCTCCCAGCATCCACCCAGACATCGGCGTCAGCGTAGGCCACGTCCCTGGCCCCAAGCTCACCGGACCCGGGCCACGCGCGAGCGGAGCCGAGCAGGTGACCGCGGTAGGAGACGGCGGCCGAGACCGCGCGATACCGGAGTGGGAGGATGAGGCCAGGGTTCCCGATTCGGAGGCGGAGCGCGAGGCCAAGGTCGAGCGCAGGAAGCGGTGGCGGGTTGACGCGGAACCTCTTGAGGCGGAGATCGGCGACGCGGCCGGCGGGCGCGAACGGGTAGAGGAGGAAGGCGAGCCCCCCTAGGAGCGCGAGGAGAAGCAGGAGCTGAAGGGTCCGGGCGGAGAAGCGGCGGAGGCAGGATGGCGAGCGGCGCGGGCGCAGGCGGCGGAGGCGGACGACCACCGGGGAGCAGGGGGTCGGCACGAAGACGAGGGTCGGGGGAGGCGGAGGGGGCGCGGCATAGTTGGCGGCGGGGTAGGCGTAGTATGGATGCTGAGGATCCTGCGGCGGCGGCGCGAGGAGGGGCTGGCCGAGGTGCTGCTTCTCGATGTCGCCGCCGGTGGCCGCAGGGGACGCCATCGCCGACGCGGTTGCGGGAGAAGCAGGGGATCAGGTTGGATGCTTTGCCACGTTAGCGGTGAAAGAGTGTCGGGCAGGAGGCGTTCTCTCCACTGGGCCAGGCCGACTTGTTGGGCCGGGCCTTTAACAAACAGCCACTCTGTACTTACTCCCAAATAAGGCCGAATAACAGCAAAAGGCCCAAAATGCTACAAGTACTTCTCCAAAGGCCCAACTCCTACTTTGGGAAACCCTAACCCATCGTCTCCACGACGGCGCTGCTTATAAACACTCCACCCCGCCGCCACTCTTCTTCCCAAACCCTCGCGCCGCCGCAACTCCACTCTCTCGACACAACCGCAGTCTGCCATGGCGGAGCGCGGAGGTGAGCGCGGTGGCTTTGGCCGTGGGTTCGGTCGCGGCGGGCGCGGTGAGCGCGGTGGTCGCCGTGGCGGCCGGCGCGGTGGACGCCAGCCGGAGGAGGAGAAGTGGGTGCCGGTGACCAAGCTCGGGCGCCTCGTTAAGGAGAGCAGGATCAACTCGATCGAGGAGATCTACCTCCACTCGCTGCCCGTGAAGGAGCACCAGATCGTGGAGCAGCTCGTGCCGGGGCTCAAGGACGAGGTGATGAAGATCACACCCGTGCAGAAGCAGACCCGCGCCGGGCAGCGCACGCGCTTCAAGGCCTTCGTCGTCGTCGGCGACAACAACGGCCACGTCGGCCTGGGAGTCAAGTGCGCCAAGGAGGTGGCCACGGCCATCCGCGGTGCCATCATCCTCGCCAAGCTCTCGGTCGTGCCGATCAGGAGGGGCTACTGGGGGAATAAGATTGGACAGCCGCACACCGTGCCCTGCAAGGTGACAGGTAAGTGTGGCTCCGTCACCGTGCGTATGGTGCCCGCACCCAGGGGGTCCGGGATCGTCGCCGCGCGCGTGCCCAAGAAGGTGCTTCAGTTCGCCGGCATCGAGGACGTGTTCACCTCGTCGCGTGGCTCCACTAAGACGCTCGGCAACTTCGTCAAGGTATGGTAAATTTCTCCTTTCGTAAAGTTTTCCGCCGATTGTGGCCATGACTGATCCTTATTGTGCATATCTGAGTGTCTGGAATGTTGTTTAGAATGTTATTGATTCGTTATGCATACGTCAAGCTATCTACTCCCTTTGTCCTCTTTTACTTATATTCCAGGAGTAAGCGCGGGAATAAGGTAAGTGAAAAAAGTGAAATGTACTGAAAACAACAGGGAGAGATAGATATGTGAATGTATTGGGAATAGAGAAAGTTGTATTGAGAAATGAGAATGACAAGTGGATAAGAAAAACTTGTAAAGTGTAGGATGACAAAGTAATTGGGGACGGAAGGAGTACTTTGTAGTTATTATTAAATGTCATTCATTAGGAATGCGTGCCAGTCCTTACACTTTTTTTTAATTGTAATATGAGAAGTTGTTTGATACTTGTAATGTCCCACTTCGATTATTACACTGTATTATTGCAAGCAATAATGTGGAATCTCAGTATCACATTCTTTGAATCCAATCTAATCTAGTTAGTGCTCGTAGTTCTTTGTGTTGGGAACTCCCAAGTCACTTGTTCTGTGCATGAAAAGTTCAGCTTTTGTTTGTGGACCACACCGCTTTCAAAATGTGGCTTGCCTTTGCTACTGATTCATTCCTTTAATATTGTGTTTCCATTATATTTTATTATTTGCTTATATGCTGCATCTCTAGCTATGATAGTTAGTATCAAAGTTTCACATTCTGATAATGAAATTTGTTGTCATCTTAATTGGATTGAATGTGAGCGAGTCTGTGCTGTGGACATGTGAAACACTGAAAACCCATGCTATGCCTACTAGTTCTCCCATTCATTTTTTATTATAACACATTATTTTATTAGTTTTTTGTTAATCCCTGCTATAGTACTGGGTACGTAGATTGTTATCCAGCTGCTGTCAGTGTTGCAGAACTAAATAGGGACATCGCTGTAAATATCTAGTTATGCTTTGATATGCTCATACAGTGGAACTGTTTTCTCGTCTATGCCTTTCCATTTCTCCCTAGAATTGTTTCCATTGCTCATATAGACCTACATTGCGTCATAAAAATGAAGGTAGACCTTCGTAATTAGAAATATTTTCCTCGTGCTTAGAACATTAGACTACCTCTGAATCTGACTGTTTTGTCATTTACAGGCAACCTTTGATTGTCTCATGAAGACCTATGGCTTCCTTACCCCTGAGTTCTGGTCTGAGACGAAGTTTACCAATACCCCCTTCCAGGAGTTCACTGATCTCTTGGCTAAGCCGACAAAGGGGCTCATGATCGAGGCGCCTGCTGAGACCGTGGAGGCTTAAGACTGTTGGGCTAAATAGTCAGAAGTTTGGGTGTAGTGGGAAACTTATTTTTATCTGCTTTGTGCGACGTCTATCTTAATGTCAGGCGTATCCAAACTTCGAATTATGCACTTGAGACCCAAGCCTATTAGGTTAAGAGTTCTGTCCATTTGCTATATATACTTGTGTAGCTTGTCCACTATAGTATTAGTTTGTTTTTTAGCCTCTCAAACTGGATACAGGTGTAGTATTTGTCCATATGCGTAAGCGCACTCACACATCTCTCTACTCACGTCTGCATATACTTTATGCATACTTTTAGATTTACATCTATATTCAGTTTTTAGGACCGCATTTACATCATCAGGACCATCTGAATCTTATGTGCGAAGAAGATGTCGTCTTCTCTTTATGGCACCACATGTTGAGTGGCATTACCTAAAATCTAAAGTTTATCTAGCCAGCTTAGCTGGAGCTTGGTCTCACTATAGGAGTAATTAGTTTGTTTATTGATACTATGTTTTTTTTTTATATCGGATTGATACTATGTTCTTACATGGATGTGCAATAGTACTATGGGTATTCATTGATGTACTGACATAGTACTCTCTGTTCCATGTTACTTTTCATCTTATCCCCATGAGTTTTTTTTTAATTTTATTGTAATCTTTGCTTCTTAATACAACTTTTTCTATTTCAAATAGATATATATCTTTTTTTCTCATGATCAGTGCATGCTCAAAGCTAAAATGATTAGTAGTTCAGAACGCACTACTATTAGTAGTTCAGTACGCACTACTATTGTGGTACCATGTTGGTACGTCAATGGTAGCTCTCCTTACTGCAACCAGAAAGCAACAGCAGGAGTATTACCGTTTTGTTGCAGCGAATTGCATAGGACATGTCAATAAGTCGATTAGTGTTTGAGCCACATCGCCGAGCAGGGGCAACAAGCCAACAATGGACCATGGCATGCTATCTGCAAGACGGCCATGGCGTTGGTGTGCTTGAGGAACAGAAGGTCGCGCAGTCGGATCTCCGACCTCGTGAGCACTGGGAGCGATGACCGGGCTTGCCCTTCTCGTCCGAACGTGCCCCTCTGCGGGGTCGTCGCCTCGCTGTCGCTTCACGCCGCGCTAAAGCCGTCGATCAAGCGACACGAACTCCAGCAGATTACCGTTGCCGGCGCCTTTCTTCCTGCTTGCCGCCATGGCGTGCAAACTGCATTAAGTGATGGCCCAGGATGGCCTCCACAAGGCTCCGCCCCTGCACTGCACCTCCTGAGAACAAAGTTAGGGCCACAACAGCCACTAGAGGCGCTGCCATATAATAGTTTCCGTCGTATAATGTCTAAATTAAATGACTGTATAATTGCCTCTAATTTCAACCACTGGGTCTAGGAACCTTTTTTCCTTCAGCAACTTTCATCTACTGGTTTTGTCATTGCACTGAGGGTGTGTTTGTTACGATTCTAGATTTTTCTAAAAATCAGAAACATTTCAGAAGTTTCTAATCATAAACATAATTACTTTAGAAATCATTTGGCAATTTTTGACGATTCAGATTCAAGAAAGAGATGAGGATTGAAAGGACCCTTCTACCCTTGCTGTCTTGTGTTGTTTCTTTATAACCATAACTGATTCTGCGAGCAAATAATATTTAAAATATCACAATCCACTCGCCAGGTAACAACCACATTGCAAACATTCTTGCTTGTGACTTTTGGCAAAAGGTGCAAAAGGTGAACACATGACTGTAAATAAAATCTATAAGTGATTATATTCATTATTACCTATAATCCCTTTTACATTTTGCACTACTTCTCCCGTCCCACCACCTATAATCCATATGGTAAGCTGTTTTGCCAAACACTCTTGACATAAGTTGGATAAGTAATTTTCATGAATAACCTAAAATGTGATCAATTTTTTGAATAATCATAATCCCTACCAAAAAGGCCCTAAGTGAAGCATAACTGATTGAGTGGTGCAACTATGTTTACATAATGTCCCCATTAATAGTTATTATTGACCATAAGCATTGAACCATCGAAATTAAAATATTAAGAAAACAAAACTCCAGTACGATGAATCCCCTCCTCTATAGGAGTTGCATTAACGAACATATACTAAATAGTCGGACATGAGTACTGGAATTGAAATTTATGAACGTATAAAATTCCAATGAAACTAAATCATAAGTTAGCACTTTAAACAAGTGGAACTGTCCTAAATGGATCGCATCAATAACCATCAGTTGTCATCAAGAAAAAAGATGAAAAATTGTACCAATTAACAAACAAGGATGATGATAATCCTAACTTTGTATGGTACTTCAAGAGTATTAATAGATAACTTAAGAACCAACTTCCCGACATCAGGAGTATCACTTCTTGAGCCCTTCTCAACGATCACCTGGATTCCACTATGTGTAAATTAGACCAAAGTAATGATGATGGTAGAAGCAGCGAAGATGGAAGGTAGAAGCTTACAGGAATTCTGTCAGGGTACTTCTATCTGATACTGTTAGTCTCACTCTAACTCTTATCTGAAATACAAAGCACAACAGTAAGATTTAACACTGAAAATTGAGAAGATGTTGGGCATCAGAACAGGGCTCAAATTCTTGTTGTGTGAAGGTAACTAATAAACCACATCGAATTCAAACAAGGTGGTAGGTGCATAAAAACACAATAATATATGATTGCTCTGCAACATGGAGTAACATGTAAGGGGCATGAACCGATGAACATACGTATTCCCAAAACTGGATAGAATTCAAACAAGGTGGTAGGTGCATAAAAACACAATAATATATGATTGCTCTGCAACATGGAGTAACATGTAAGGGGCATGAACTGATGAACATACGTATTCCCAAAAGTGGCCTTCACCTTATCAAAGACTTGCATATAAATTTGATACTATATGATTAAATAGCATATCAAATTTTTATGGTGCTCAAATGACATGACAACTTTAGAAAATTGTCATGTAAAAATAAAAATCTAGAAATTTAGATGAAAGTAAACTATCATGTATCAATATTGCAAATCCAATTTGGCAAACCAGGCACTGAAGCCTTATGGACATACATCACTAAAGCTTAAAGCAAATTATTTAGGTAGCTCATACACTGAAGGTACAGGAATCCTAAAGCTACTCCCAAATTTGTACCAAGGTCAACAGTGGATATATGGAGCCATTTCTACAAAGTCACCAGATTAAGAGAGGTACAGAACGTTACATGAACTGAGAGGGTGCTCAAGCTTGAACGAGCTCTTGGCCATGACGCCTTTTGGTATTTCCTGCCTGCACCCAAAAAGAAATGGCCAAAATTAACTCAACCATGTATCAATCAACCCAACCAATCGGAACAACAATGAATTAATCAGGAAAATTCTTACAAACTGGGACGGATTGAAAAGTGGATGCATCAGAATTGGTGAAGACAACGAGCTTAACTGCTCCTGACCGGCCCTTGAATCCGCCAGAATGAAATAGGAAGCCGACAATCAATTGCTCAGAGCGAGGCTCTTGAATCCATCACGGTGGCCTGCCTGTGGATTGGGACTCCGAGAGGGGAAGGGGAGGGGAAAGCCACCGAGATCCATCAAGGTCGTTCGAGGTTTGCTTGCCCATTCCTCTTCCAGCGCCGCTGCTCCAGGGATGTCGCAACGCACCGTCGCTCTGTCTCGCGCTGCCGCGAGCGCTATGGCCCTAAGGCGTCGACCAGCTCTGCTCCCGCGCCTCCAGGTGCCGCTCTGGCCCCACAAGGCGGCGGGGATGCAGACGGGGGCGCAGCCAGGACGAAAATGGGGGTGCGTGGTCAGGGGGCCCTAGGCAGGGGACGCGGGTCGCCGGGGGCCCGGTGGAGGTGGGGTCGGGGGGCCTCAGGTGCACGTGGGATTGGGGGGGGGGGGGGGGGGGGGGGGGGGGGGGGGGGGGGGGGGGGGGGGGGGGGGGGGGGGGGGGAGGGAAGGGTGTCGTGGCAGAGCGCCAGCGGCGGAGGCGAGGAGCGCAGGTGGGGGGTTGGGGACGCGGATTGCTGAGGGAGGCAGGGTCGGGGGGCCTCGGCGAGGGACGCGAGATGCCGGGGCTGTGCTCCTCGGTGGAGGCCAGGGGTGGAGGCGGAGGAAGAGGGCCGGGGGCGACCTGGGCGGCGGGGTGGGGGCGAGGGTCTCGGGCCACCAGGGGTGCTCGTGTCGTGATTAGTGCGCAAGGACGGTCAGGATCGAGCTCCGCTCGGATCTGATGCTTGAGATTTTTATCGGTGATGTGGCACGATGATGGCTCACAATTCTGTTCCGGTTTCCTATATATTAGAGATTGTACCAAGTATCAAGAGGAACTATTAATGAGATTTATAAATATATAATTCCACTAAATTTATCTTCTTATGTCTTCTCGTCATGGTTAAGGAGATATCTAACTTATTAGATGGTTTGTCTATTTTCGAGGCCTTGCGAGGCTCGAACAGTTCACTATATCTATATAGCAAATATATAGAATTCCTTCGATTAAGTTGTATACAGTGGCCGGTTTTTTTTTTAATGTAGAGTGCTACCGGTCCATATCTCTCTTAATATAAACGTTTGTAGGCATGATCTATCTCACTTTTTTAGTGTCACACTCTATATTTTATTTTGGTGTTACACTCTATCTTTAGACTCCTGTCACCAAATTAGTTCTTGTCACCCCCTCCACCTTTCCATCCGCCCTTTCCTCTCGGCTGTCACCCCACCCCGGCTACCACCACCTGGCCCTGGCCGCCGTCGCCTTGCCCTAGCCATCGCCGCCCCGTCCCTCAGCCATTGCCCAGTCACCGGTTCGACGCCCCGCCCCAACCACTGCCACACCGACTCAAATTCGACGACCCACATCAGCCGTCGCCACCCCATCTTCGGTTCAACACCCCACTCCAGCCGCCGCCGCCCCCTCACCAGTTTGATGCCCCGCTCCGACCGCCGCCGCCCCGTCACCAGTTCGACGCCCCGCCCTGGTCAAGTCACTAGTTCCATGCACTTGCTGTCTTGCCCTCCTCTTTTCCTCGACAGTAACTTTCTGTTCGTCAAATGGCAATCGATGCACACCAATCCTCATCTTTTCTTCAGCAT
Source organism: Zoysia japonica (assembly GCA_001602275.1). Classification (NCBI taxonomy): domain Eukaryota; kingdom Viridiplantae; phylum Streptophyta; class Magnoliopsida; order Poales; family Poaceae; genus Zoysia; species Zoysia japonica. The sequence continues at coordinate 35,423 of BCLF01000271.1, forward strand.
TAGCTCAGTTATGATTCTAATTTCTTTTTCTGCTAATTACACTAAATGCACAGTTCTAAAGATTGTTCTTAGATTGAATAGCCTTCTACATTGCTTTATTGGAAGATCTGCCTCTGAGTACAGGAAAGCCCTGACTATGTGGCAAAGCCTTCAAAATCTAGACTAAAATAAAAGCCATGAATTGCAGCCTTGTGCATTTTGTCAATGGTTTCCGAGCTTTTCTTTATTTTGGTCTTGATCTTTACATTGTGAGGTACTGAACGATTATGATAACTGTCCTTTATGTGCCCAATTGGAATGCAATGAGTAGTGAGTTTCTGCAGGTCTCTAAGCATCACTATGAGAATACATGGAAATTATCACTTGGACATACAATCAACGCAAATTTTTTAAATTTTTATTTGCTCATCTGATTTCGTGCTTGATCAAATTTCATCTAAATTCTCCAGTAGATGGAGGCTGCTGCAGTCCTCAGACACCTTCACATCTTCCTTTACTTCTGCACATTAAGCTATGGAGTATTTTACTGATGCAGATTAAGCTGTGGTAAAATTTACTCTGCATAATTTATTTTATATTTCCATCATCTATTATAGGAACTGCAAATCATCATCATTATCATTCATAATGTTCACCATGTTTTGATAAAAGTTCGTAGACATCGTTTGTCCCACTGTCCCACTTTTTTGTGTCATAAATTTTATCTCTAAAATTCTATCTCTAATGGAAAGAACAATATATCCATCCATCTCCGTTCTTTTTTAAAATTCGCTTGCTGTTAGACCCCTCCCCATCCCCGGACCTCCGCATAGCGCTAGGCGGTGACTCCAACTCTCACAGCGTTATTGCGTCGCCGTCCCAGTCGAGGACTCTCTAACCTTCGCGCAGCGCTTAGCGGCAACTCCAACACCTGTAGAGTGACTCAAACTGCTGCATTCCTCTATCTCTACGATGTCACATTTTAACTAAATTTTTAATCATGAGAAAATATGAGATATATGTTTATTCTAATCATAAGAGAAAATAGAAGATATATTCTTGCCACCTCGTTACATCATTAGAATCTGGCTACATATGAGCAAAAGACGGTGCCCTTTGATGCAGACGGACTCTTTTATTTATTCAGTTGAGATTAATTTTTGTTTTTATTTCATTCAAGTCAAAAAAACATCGTTCAAGGTTAAATTCAAGTCAAAAAAGCCATGAAGATTCTCCTATATGGCATGTAAACGTATAGGCGGAATATATTTTAGGTGGATGGAGGTATTTGCTTGCCTAGCATGCAGTACGGCAATGGAAGAAGGTTGTAGCAACGGCAATATTTGAATGCTCTTTAATCAATTTCTTGATAGAAGAAGCGTGTTTTATTATATTGAACACCTTGCTGCCGTATGAGGGGGAAGAAACATATCTCGGAGAATTCTGATGTCATAAAGCTTGATTATAATATATTAAAATCATCTCTGCACTAATTGATTGGTTGTCAATTCCACAATGGTGTTAGACTTCTCTCAGATTCTCTCGGATTAGTAATAATATGTGGATTGATGAAGAAGTCGTCTATTCCGTAATTGTTGTTAGACATGTGTTGATTTGAGAGCAATGATGGGCAGTTGCCACATATCTTACATCATGAAATTATGGATGGTAGCCACATCTCGTACTATAAAATGACCTAGGCGCGGTAGCCACACCTTTCTTTTTCACATGAGCGGTAAACCACTTGTGGGTCATAGCCACATGATTTTGATTGACTAGCTGAACCACTTACGGATTCGTAGCTGTCTATTTAACTTTGTAGAAATTGATCACGAGGCGCAAGCTAAAGCACTTGTGGGTTCATAGCCAGATGATCCTCTTAGATGAGCTGCACCACTTACGGGTTCATAGTCATATGATTCTCTTTGATGGGCCTCATCACTTGCGTGTTCATAGCCATATGATTCCTCTTAGATAGGCTAAACCACTTGCAGGTTGATAACCTATGATTCTCTTAGATAGGCTAAGTGAAAGGGCCTTTTGTCTAGTGCTTAAGAAGCCTCAGTAGCAACCCTCAGGTACTGGGGTTCGACTCCTTGGGAGCAAATTTCAGGATGAGAGTAAAAAATTCTCTCTCTATCCTAAACCAAAGCACATGTCTAAGGCTCGGCTTAGCTCGTTGCTTATTTTCACATGGGCTACGGTATCACTGTGTAAGGGTGAGGCATGGTTTCAGAGATTTTCTCGATCTACGTGAGAAAGACTTCTTCTTGATGCAATGCCGTGAGGCTAAACCATTTGCATGTTTATAGCCATGTGATTGTTCCTCGATGATCACCACGCCAAACAAGATTTTCTCACCATGGACGATGGATGCATGAAGGATGACGCCTGCCTTGAACGACCTCATCGTTTGTTGGATCAATATGTTGCAGGGCTGCTTCCTCCGGGGCTTCAGTGCATGGTATTGATCACAGCAAGTTGCTGCGATGAAGCTTCGACGACATTTGGGTCTTCACGTGGAGGCAACAGATTTGTTAGAAGTTTGTTTTGCATGCGCGCATCCTGGTCCTCATCCTCACGTGTAGGGAGAAGTTTTGATCACGTATGAATCGTACGTATCTCCAGCACGTGGAGAGAACAGGAACTGGCCAGGATATCAGGGGGATGATCATTGTGAGCATCAATCAGTGCAGGTCCTGAGATTTTAGGGGGCCAGAGCGAAGCTAAAAGTTAGGGTCTCAATTCTCATCGATTAACTACGTATTATCAATAATTATCATTATTTCTATCATGTACTAAAATCGTGTGCAGTTATGTTACGGTAAAAACAATAGCCTTTAAATTTTATTACTGTTGTAGATTTAATAGTTTCTGTACTCGTTGCTTTTTTATATAGTAGATTTAGCCCATTACATAGATAAGGGAAAAAATAGATTGTATAGTGATATGTGAAGCTTATTCAAACTAACAGTCAATTAGATGAGAAAAGAAAAATAAGTTGTATGGTGGTATGTGGAGCTTATTCAAACTAAAATGGATCATCAAAGCAATAAAAGAATAAAATTTATATAGTCTATATACATACATATAATATGTTGAGGGGCCCTTTTGACTCGGGGCCTGGGCGACCGCCCGGGTTGCCCTCCCCTCTGGACCGGCCCTGGCGTCAATTAGGAAACCGCAAGCATTTTTATCTCCTGCCAACGCACATGCTGAGAACGTCTCACCAGTGGCGTAGCCACGTTTAGAAATTTCTCTTTAAGTGGCTCATTTTGACCAGCCAAAATGTGCAATTTGCTTGCAAACTCGGCATGAAATTTGTTTGTGCAGCACCGCAGATTATTGCTAGCTTCGCCACTGCTTCTCACGGTTGTCGTTTAAGCAACTGGCTGGCTGGTGTCGTATTTGTTTATGTCAACATCACTGCTAATCTGTCTCACCATGCAGCACGTATCTGTAATTGTACTTCTCGTGACGTTGCAATAGTAAACTTTATACTCTTACAATTTTTAAGCAAAATAATCATCAAACACTACAGCCTGTGGGCCTTCAATCTGCACAGCAGAGCAGATTAGGCGCAGTAGTTTTTTTTTTTTAATTTTGAATGAAACCATAATAGAGACGCAAGCCCGTCGCTGTTGACGAACTTGTGGCTTCCGTCACTGCAAAGGCGACCACTGCAGCCACATTGGCCGAGCTACGGGCGCTCCGCCCCGTTGTTACAGGGCCTTGACCCGTCCCTGCAACGTTTTATTGTACTAGTTAACAGATATGCCGATGAGACCAGCAACCTACGTACGGGACCATGCCGCCGGTTTTTTAGATGTTCGGTTATACACTTCCTAATCCTAGGCATGCATATCACATATTGTCGTCGGCTAGTTGCGACACCAACTTGAAGGAGCACCTGCACCAGCAACAGCGAGATGAAGCTTGGTCCGGCGCCTCAAGCACGCCAGGAGAGATATTCAGGTCTTCTGCCGTTGCTTAATGAAGGGTTGCCGCGTCCATTGTTCGTCGTAGGCGGCTTCGAATTCTTGCCAAGGAAAACATCGGTGAGCACAGTCTTGGACTGCAAGGAAGCCTTGAGAATCTCCATGCCCTGGTGATGCATTAGGATCGATGCAGCGTATCAGTGAGTACATGCATGGGAAACGTTAGCACTACGCTACTGGTGGTGGTGCATGAACAAGTCACCTCCTTATAGCCAATCTGCACGACCCTTTCCTGAAGCGTGCCGAGGTCCCTTACGCCGC
>BCLF01000272.1:4999-22512 GCA_001602275.1 Zoysia japonica
AGAATAACGTGCCACCCACTCCGTATGCTCATAGTACGTGCATCATAATAGCGTATAATCACATAAACACATTAATGCCTTCATAATGCATACACTTACATGATTTAATAAAGTAGACACATAAATATTGTTTAAAATAACTTAATAATTAATTAATCACTAATCCATAATAAATACCGCTGAGTCATGCATAAAATGACACACCAAACCTCTAGTATTATATTAGACAAACCATAATACAAGCTCGTACTCGTATGAAGGCTCTAGTATAATATTTACCATACATAGTTACACTTAACTACCCGTGTAACCTCATAAACGATAGAATAAAGTAGCTAAATAAATATTTATTCTAGTAACTAACCCATAATAAATAATACTAAATACACATTGGATAATGAGCATTGCATTAATATAGTCACCGCATCATGCATGATTTCATCCTTAGTTTTTCCTTGTGGAGCTTATCTAGCTCTTATTCGAGATTTATTTGGATCTTATCGATTCTTCTCGAGTTTTGTTTCTTTTACGGTAGTTTTATTAGGTATATTCTATCGTGTAGACAACGCTGAGTTCGAGGAATAACTAGATTCCAAGAGAAGACGACTGAACTGACAAATAAAGAAAAGCCTAAAGACTTCGACATCAAGCCCGCGATTCAAGACTCGGACTTTGAAGAATATCGAGAAGATAAGCTCTGAAGATTAAGAATTTGCAGGCAAGCTCTAACCTCATTGATCATATTAATCCTATATTTTGTTTGTGCACCTATACAGCCTTAATGCTTGCATATTTATATTATCCTATGTTAAAACATTGTGTAGTTAATACCCAACTTGTTATTACGTATTTATATTAATGTCAGTTACTTGCTCTCATTAAATATGAGTACTACCTTGTTACCGGTTGACAACTTCCCCTTCTTAACCATAGGAATTCCTTCCTTAAAATCTTTTAAGGAACGAAAAGTTGCCTTGAATATTTAGATTGCTTAGGAAACTCTTATGTGATGCAATGCATCACCACATCATACACTAATCATTTACGAAATGTGTTAAAATGAGTTTGGTGGTGTGAGTGAAATAAAGTGGGATGGGTGACAGTGCAACTGGTGCTAGGTGAAGAAGGGTGTTTTTTGGTCATGGAGCGTGGCTTATGTGAAAGGTGATGTGATAGGTGTTAAGCTTCGCACTAGTCTACCTGTTGTGGATAACCATCGCCCCTGCCACATTGGGACCCGTTCATCGAACCTCAATGTAGTGATTTCATGCCACCATAGAACCTGTATGGGCAGTACTTACTCCACCCCTCTGGTTATCCATATCGAATGCCTAAGGCGGTCGAGTGACACAAGTCACAGGAATAAACGTGAGATACTCACGATCCGGTCTTCGATTACAGCAATATTCCGCGCCACGGGATCGTATTGCCCACAAGTATAGCCCACAAGTATAGCCACTTGGTTGTGTAATCACCTAGTGATATGGGTCCAGGGAATAGACGTGGTTGTATTAATCCCATGCTCCTGCTCCGAGAATGTGCTATTGCGTCATTGGTGGCCTGAGAAACCCCGAGAGATGACCCCTGTTTGCATCTTGAGGTGGAATATGTGAAAACCTTAGCGTGTGATGAAGTGAGCGTTATGCGGTTCTGTTGATCAAGAGAAGCAGCCTGTGAAAAAAGTGTACAACCTCTACAGAGTGTATAATTATTGTACCTCATTTCTGAAATACACTGTGCACCACGTATCAGTCGCTGGATCAGTAGCTGATACGCACTAACACATCAGAATGTATATCAAAAAGCATACTTCGAATAGGGAAATAAACTCGACCTTTAGCGGCAACATGCTGTGGATTAAAGTATCCACAATGGTTTAGCGAGCTAGAGGTGAAGCAGACAGCGGAAACAAGATTCAACTTCACAAGCAACTTGGGAAGTAGGACCAAACCCAGCATGTCGTCGTTTTCCACGAATCTTCCTTTGACTAAAACCACAGATGCCAACGGGTGAGTACATAAAGTACTCAGCAAGCCCCAACACTATGCAGAAGTATACTGATAGATGTATGTCTGGCCGTAGCAAGAATAATGCACAGGGTTTCCTTTGCAGAAATCTATTTTTAGCAGGGTTTGCTAGAGAAGGTTGATAAATCTAGGTGAACAAAGCATTGTTTCTCAATTTTTAACTCGAAGAGCCTTCAATACCTGATCCAGACACTTTCCAAAACATGGACAACTACACCCACTCACACAATCAAGGAAGTATAAGAGACTAATCATTGTGAACCTAGACAATAGTGTGTCATATCCAGTGACAATGGACTTTTCGAAAAAATTTACACTCTGCAAAGGTTGTACACTGTACCCACAGGCTACGCCCTCTTAGCTGGAGAGAAACGTAACGCTAGTCCCACCTTATCCGTCCACCTCCGTATGCCCACCTCGGAAAATCATCAAGGGCTGAAACACAAGTACTTCACTTTACTTTTGAGTTCTCAGGTACTTTATTTTCCTCTGCTGACTCAGATACACTGAGCTAAAGTACTTCTTTTTCCTCTGAGTTAGACTCTCTCAGGCACATTCATCCCCGAGTGTCCACCCTTGGTGCCCGATGCCCTACTGGCAGCCTAGTGTAGCATACGGTAGATGGCAATAAGGGCCCCTTTGGCAGAGCTTCCAGCTCCTGATTCTCGGTCAAAATCTGGGAAGCTATGCCAAATGCTGTTTTTCAAGAAAAGTGATTCTTGTCTGATTCTGTGAAGTGATTCTCTGAAATAAAATAAGAGGCTGGGAACTGAAAAAAGTAGCTTCTCCTGATTCTGTGAAGTGATTCTCTGTCTTGAATCTAGAAGTTTATCCTAGAGAATCAAAGAGAATCATTTTCAGTCACAGAATCACTTCACAGAAGAATCAGGAGTGAATCCAGAGAATCAGGAGCTGGGAGCTCTACCAAAGGGGTCCTAAGTAGGGTAAGTTCTGCCTAGACAGGTTCTGTGGTTGCACGAAATCACTATGTTGAGGTCCGATGAACCGGTCCTTATGCGGTCAGGGCGGACGCTTGTCCACGACAGGTGGACTTGACCGAAGCTTATCACATAGCACCAAATCACCACATTGAAGCCTCGCCTGCAAACCAGAAATTACCCACCTCCACTTGACACATGTTGCTCAATCACCCACCCATTTTATTTTACTCACACCACCAAGCACACATTTACAAATTTTTAAAAATATTAGTGTATGGTGTGGTGATGCGTTACATAATAGAGTCCTCAGCAATCTATTATCAAGGTAACTTTTCGGTCATTAAAAGCATTTAATGACAGATTCTCTATTGGTAACAAGGGGGTGTCCCAACAAGTTGGTATTTACTATTAACGAGAGCAAATAACTGACATTAATATAAATACCTAATAAGCAGGATCAATACTTCACAGAAAACACATGCAAGCATTTAGGCCATATAGGTGCGAAATAAATCATAGGATTAATATGATCAAGGCGGTTAGAGCTTGCCTGCAAATCCTCAATCTTTAGGGCTTGATGTCGGGATCCTCGAGCTTCACCTTGTGTGTTGGTCCTTCTAGCTCCTCTTGGAATCCGGATCTTCCTCGACCTCAACATTGTCTACACGGTAAAATACACCTAATAAAATTATCGTAAAAAGAAATAAAAGCTCGAGAGGAATCGATAAGATCCGATCAAACTTCGAATAAGAGCCGGACCAATCATACATGATGCGGTGATTATATTAATGCAATGCTCATTAATGTGTATCTTAGTGTCATTCACTATGGTTTAGTTATTAGAATAATTATTTATTTAGCTACTTTGTTTTAGTGCTTATGTGTTACACGGATGATTAAGTGTGACTAGGTATCTTTTAATTATACTAAGCTTTTTCATGAGTATGAGCTTGTATTATGGTTTGCCTGGTATAATACTAAGGTTTGAGTTGTCATTATATCCATAATCACTACATAGCAATATTTACTAAGGATTAGTGATTAATTAATTATTAAGTTTATTTATTTTAAACAATGTTTATGTGACTACCCTGTTACTCATGCGAGTGTATGCATAATGTTTTAGACTCCGGCCTTTGAGCGGTGGCCAAGTGTGGAGATTATACCGGCATTTAGAATGAACCATCGTTCGAGATAACAGAGATCTCTGCGGGGCAAGATAATAAAATTTGACAGTTTTAAAATAAAGCTTTTTTGCATCTTTAAAGTAAATTAAAATGTTTTAAACTTGCATTTAGCACTTGAACCAGCCTTTACCCTTGAAACTATTTGTATGCCTACATTGTTGTTAGGTAGTATGCGGTTTGCTGAGTATTCATACTCACGGCTTTCTAATTTGTTGATTTCAGAGGATACTCTCAGCTTCGATTTTGACTACGTCTCCGACGGACCGTGAAGTCAGCTTCTGCGCTCAAGCTAGCCTGTGTGGAGGAGGTTCGCTACCGCTGCCATAATGTTGCTTCCCTTGCTACGTTGATGGATTTCTCGATAGTGATCTTTCTGCTCTGAGATGTTTTCGGCCTGTGTGCCGATAGACCTCTATGAAGGATTTTATTCTAATAAATTTACAATGACTTGCTATTTTCTATTCTCATTTCTTTTTTAATGCTTCTGTTATGGTTTTTTTGATTGATCGCTTGTGATGTCGTGCTTGTCAACCTCCTGGGATTGACAAGGTCACGAAAGATCGGAACTTATCGAAAGTTAAGAAAAACCCGGTCGTTACACAACGGTATGTCTACTTCATCAGCGAGGTGCTGGCCAACGCCATCGGTACACCCAAGTCGAGAAGCTGCTCTACGCAGTCCTCATCACCAGCCGCAAGCTACGCTAGTACTTCGACAGCCATTCCATCCGGGTGGTGACAAGTTTTCAACTCAGAGAGATCATCAACGGCAAGGACGTGGTCGGACGCATCGCCACGTGGGCTATAGAACTCATGGGCCACGGTATCACCTATGTCCCTCGGCAAGCCATCAAATCCCAGACCCTCATCGATTTCATCGCTGAATGGACCGAGGCTCCGCAACCGCCGACCCCCGCCGACTTCTAGCATTGGACCATGTTCTTCGATGGCTCTAGCAGACTGAAGGGCTCGGGGGCTGGTGTCGTCCTCATCTCCCCTAAAGGTGACAAGTTCCGATAATCTTGCAAATCGATTTTTCGGCCTCCAACAATGCTGCCGAGTACGAAGCTCTGCTCCATAGTCTCCGAATAGCCATCACCCTTAGCGTTTGGCGGCTGTACGTCAAGGGCAACTCTGATGTTACCAGCATTTGGAATTTATCATTTTTTGTTCATACTAAAAAAATAGATATATCTTTTTGGGAGAGATGTTACAATGCCTCAAGTTAACTACAGCCATCCAACTGATCAGATACGATGATTAAAAATATAGAGTTAACTAGTCAAAGGTACCAAAATGTTGGGTCCAATACTAAAAATGGTGGGTTGGCAAAAAAAAAAAGGGTTTGGTACAAATTTTTAAAAATCAATGGCTGAGATTGATATAGGAGAGGGGTACCAATCTAAACAAATTTACTATAGGATTTAAAAATTTCTTTGGGGTCAGCTGACCCATAAAAAAAGGCCCTAGCTCCGCCCCTGCAGTCCCCCGTTCACTTTTAAATACCGCTTTAGCTCTGGCATAGGAATTAAGAAGTAAAAATATCTAGAGCACAAAAAATGAGTAGTAGAAAAATAGGGATAGGGATGTACTTGGCATAGAGAAATGTCATTAGAAATTGAGAATGGCATCTATTACGTAATACATCTGAATCCTAAAAATGACAGTTCAAAGTGAAAGGAGGGAACACTTCAGATGACTGATTAGGATCGATGTAAGCATATTTACAACTTGATAAGCAAGTTTGCCTGAATTTCAGCTGTCGCGTACAGAAAATAGGGAAGTATATTTTCATGATTGCCACCTTGCAATTTCTCGTAGCGTACTTTTCAGAGAAACAAGTGGTTATGCACTAATAATGCATGAAAATAAAGACCTATATGGCAAGTTGATTAGTCAGTACGCAGTATCAGCGACCTGGGAGAAATGTTAAGCCGATATATGTAGGCTTTGGAGAGGACGCAAGGAGCCAGTGCCACTTGCCACAGCTAAGGTCTTTGTAGCTAACAATCACGTATCTGTCCAACATAACCCCACGTCATTCACAGGCAATTACAGGCACTTGAGTCAACGACCCTGACCCTCTTCACTACTTATCTCTCAAACAGAAGGGACACTACCTGTTTTCTCTAGAAATTATCAAATTTAGCTTGACTTTGACTAGCTCTGATATGTCACTTATTTTGAGGCCCAGGAGTACTGGGTCTAAAATTTCATATTACTATCCTCATTTATTGTTGATTGTAACTAGATTCGAATTTATAATTGAATAAACGGAACCTTCCAAGTCACTGAAAACTCAGATTGTAAGAAAATGTCAAAGATACTTCGCTGTTATAGAAAGTACGCATAAATTCACACAAATAACTCACACCAAGACAAAGGTGGAAACACAATGTAAAACATCTATATCACTACTGAAGTCCAGTTTGGTATCTCCCCTTTCGTAAAAACCGTTCTTAGAAACTGAGATGGATCTAAACGGAGATTCTCCTATTTCTATAAACCAGGCTCCAAACTGACATGGCAGTTTCTAGAATTCAGGTTCCAAATTTCTAGAGGACAGTAGCTACGTGCACACAACGGACGTGCGAGTTTCTATGAATGTGCATCACGCAAGTAAGGTATATGGCGATTGATGTTACGTGGATTGTTACATCAGCCTGCCTTTCATGTTATTAATTGAATTCCCTCTAGTGTTCCACAGTTTTTCTATGGCAGAATTAGTCAACTGATCAAACTAGTCGTCGAGGTCAAGGTGTGTCGAGGTTCGATCTTCTAATCCAACTAACGGCACTACTTGGCCACTCGTCTCCAACCACGGACATTAGGCCACTCGGTTGCTTTGATTAGGTTCGTAACAGTAAACTGCTTGAAAGCGCAAGCGGCAACTTTTCTTTAATTTTATTTTGGGAACAATCACAAATGTTTATTATTTTTAAAGAAATTTGTGAATTACTTTTTCTTCTGTGTCTATACATGTACTAGACTACATGCTTCAAAAATCAACGGAATTAGTCCACTATACGTCACTCGTGAAGCAAAACATGAAATTGACCCTTTGCAGAACCAGTCAACACAACCGATCAACATGGCAGTCAGGATATATGCGGGTAACACATTCTACTAATTCAATACCAGCACCGATTCTTTAACCACGGATTTTAGGCCACACAACCTCTCGGTTGCGTTGATTAAGTAACTAGCCAAGTCTATATTATTGGCTTTGTGTAACCACTCTTCCATGTAACAACAGGACCGGCTATGTATCGTAATTTTCCAGGTTTGATTCCATCCAATGAATGCTTTTATGTGCCCTTATGGCACACGTCATGCGTAATGATTTATTGGTCCATTTTGTTGAAATCAACTGCCATGATGACATAATTTTGATCTAAGGAAATACTTCTGGACTAGGACTGTCTTCTCTTTGATTGACATGCTCCTTGGGGAACTGATTAACCAAGCTCATAGATTCTGGTGTTAACATGTCCAGTTCAGCGCGATTAGCAGTAAAACCACCGGCACAATATCTTGTTATGGGCTACGCGCAATTGATTTGGTCATATGTACCAGCTAGTCAAGTCTTTATTTATGTCATTATTATTGGTGCTGCAATCTGGAGTGCAAGTTACAAGCACCTGAAAATTCTTAACTTTCATTTGAGATCAGAGCTGCGGCTTCATCCACAACACATCTTGCACCCTCTTGCCAGGCATCGCCGATGTCAAGTCCACAACCTCCATTCCAAAGGAGGCCTCAATTCAGTTTCATAATAAAAATATAGAATTCAGGAAAATTTCTTGTATGATCCCATGCTACAATGGCATTAGGTGATACAATGCTCCAAGACTAACAAATAAACGTATAAGACATTGAAAACGAGAAAACCAGCCTGCCCCTTTTCTTGCTCCTAATTGGATTGCTTCTAGAGTTCCACTGCTTTTCCACATCATTCATGTTGTCCGGAAATAGCTTGATCTTACATGGCTCCTTAACGATTTGTTGCATGAACTGATAGATGTTACATTTTAAGGGAAATTTCTTTTAAAAATTAAGGGAAATGGATGGGATGTTTTAACTGTGGCATAAGCATATACGTATGTGACTATACAATAATTACGTGTCACATGTGAATGGAACCAGTCCGTGTACCAGACAACAGAGCAGATCGTCGAGGTCAAGGACCGTATATACATATATACATCTCAATTTCGGTTTCCTAACAGTAAATACTCCCACTAGTTTTAAAATTTTCACAACCTTGACTTTTAATGTCATATTTGACTATTCATCTTATTAAAAAAATAGTCCAATATGTAAAATTATTAGTCATCTTTCAAATACCTTTAATGATAATTAAAATTATAACAAAATATATGACATTTATCATATATTGTTTAAAGGATAAAATCCAAATTACTACCTTCAAGTATAGCTAAGTCCAGATAATTCCCTAGGCTATTTTTTGGCTCATTTTATCACCACAACTTTGTCGTTTAGCTCAATTTATGCCCTTCTACAATTTGTATTTTTTCTCTATATATAAGGGTAATATTAAACTAAATAGTTTATAATTTATAGGATGATCGAGAACATCATAACACACTTTAGAAAAATACATAATATTTTTTATCATTATTTTCATATAGTTTTGTATTCTTAGGATTAATTTACTATTAAATATACTTCCATATGAAAATAATTATAAAAATTTATGATGCATTTTTTTAATATGTGTTATGATGTGTTCTATCATCTTCTAAAATGTTAGCTTAAGATTACTCTTATATATAGAGAAACAAAAAAGAGAAATAATAGTAGAGGGTAAATTGAGCCAGATGGTAAAGTTGTGGTAAAATGAACAAAAGAAAATAGCGTAGAGGGTTACCAGGACTTTGGCTATATTTGTGGGTGGTAATTTGGTCAAAGCCAAAATAAAGGGCAGGTGCTCTGTCACATGCAACTAACAGATGTGCATGGAGATGATCAGTACCTATTTCCATGAGAAATTTGATTACAATGCTTTGCATACCACGGACTGACAATTACTTTTAAATCCCAGTATTTTCTTTTTATGGAACTCATCAAAGGATACATGACAGTCGGCATGAAGCAGACTTCTCCGACGACGCGAATACTCAAGCTAGGACGTATTAAAATAACCATGCAATAACACAATCATTCACGTATAAACTTATGATTACAATAACGTGTGTAGTCAGTGTAGACGTGAACATTGATATTGCTGTGCAGGTGTGGTGTGGCATGAACAAAACCATATATGCAAAAAGTAAACGCAACAAATTAAGATAAAGTACGTCGACACTAAAACATACACAGGTCCATACTATAGTACTAACGAAACACAGTCATGCCCTACCAAGCCTTCTTGGGACCTTTAGGACGGTTTCGGATTTTCGAGCAGCTGGCCTTGTGGGGTTTGGCGATCGCTTTGGTGCACATGCACGACGTCTGGAACGATGGGCGGGTGGTCGAGTGAGCGATGGGCGGCGGGCTCGACGGCGCAGCATATGTGGCTGTCGTAGCTTCCGCCCCCGTGCTCCAACCGGTACCTGGCGCCGGCGCCGGAGCTGATGCAGCCATGGCAGTTGAATTTCCCATCGTTGGTTGTAACTTCCTTCAACTTGGGCCCCTAGTAAGCCGGGTGGCTGGAGATCTCTTGCGCGGTACCATCAGTGACCGTCGTCATGGATTGATCGGTGATGACCATGATGTTTATCCTCGTTTAATCAATTGGCCCGGAAGAACAGGACCAAGGGTTTTCTGAAAACTGGCCGTGCCTACTCCTTGTATTTATAGACAGCCGTGTCTCGCTACGATCGATCGCTAAAAGCGAAACAGTCCAAGAAAAGCTCGTCTGCCTGGGCACCTCGTACAGTTGCGAATACAAGTAAAAATAGAAAAGGCTGTGTTGACGCCGAAATGCGGATTCCAGGTCAACACACCACATGTACATCTGTGTGCGAAACGTCGATGTCGCTTTGACACCAATCAAGTGCAGAACTTGAAAAATCAAACTCAGGAGGGACCTCGTTGGAGTAAGATCTTTCAATGGTTGATCCGAGCTCGGTCAGGGCAGCCGGAGCCACCTTCACACGTCGCCGAGACGAGAGAAGAACGGAATAGAGAGTCGAGTAAGAGGATTAGAGTTTGAAGAGGTAAAAAATGTAAAGGCAATTGATAGAGACGATTGAGATGCCTCTCAATCGGCCTGAGGCCTTTATTATAGAGGTGGAGTAGTCTTCCCCTGTGGAGCCACGGATCCTACGAGTTAGGAGATCAATAACAACCGAAATCGACTCTGTCGGACACTGCGGCATGGTGCCGGACACTCCGGTCCTCGGACCCTCCGGCACTGTGTTGGACACTCCGGTGGATTAAATCCAGAGTCCAGAGAGGGGTCTCTCGGACACTCCGGTCCTCGGCCGAACACTCCGGTGGGTTAAAACCCAATTCCAGAAGGAGGTCCCTCGGACATTGCAGTCCTTGACCGGACACTCTGGTGGATTAAAATCTCGAGTCCAGAGAGGGGTCTCTCGGACATTCTAGCCTGGGGCAAGATACCCTGGTCACCGAACAATCTGGCACCGTGCCGAACACTCCTGTGGGTTAACCTCCGATTCTAGAGAGGGCTTGCCGGATACTTTGACATCGTGCCGAATACTCCGGTGGGCTGAATTTTTGGGTGTTAACACATGTCCCCCTGCTTTTTGGTGAAGTCCCTGCACCACAATGCATTCTAAGTACCAAAAATAACTAAAGGCGATGGTCCTTTGACTCATCGACTATATTATAACCTTTAGCTACGATATTTGTCATATTGGCTATTACTCTCTTAAGCACTTTGCCATACGCTCGGATGGTATTTCTTCAAGTACCGGCCATTAAGGGCTTTAGGCAACGATACTCCCTGTAGGTCTTTTACCATGTACGCATTACTGGCTATTAACCTCGTTTTTCTATATGGCCCTTCTCGAACTAGAGGAACACTTTTCGAACTTGTTGCTTCTTGAACCAACAGGCGGAATTGTTTTCCAAACTAATTCAGTCACTTGAAAAGTTTTGACTTTCACCTTTCTATTGTAGGCTCTAGCAACTCTTGCGATGTCTCTTTCAATTTCCTTTAAGGCATTCAAACGCTTATTGGTTACTTCATCAATATTATCTAGCATCAAAGCATTGTACTCTTCTGTCTCTTCTGTGGATAAGTCATTTTGTTTAGCTAACGTTAGAGCTCCTAGATTTACCTTGACGGGTAAAACGGCCTCTTGCCCATACACAAGTTCGTTGCGAGTTACCTTAGTAGCCCCATGTCTAGATATCCGATGAGCCCATAAAGCTTCCGATAAGACTTCATGCCATCTCTTGGGATGCTCTTCTTTCTTCTTCTTAATCAACTTGATCAATGTCTTGTTACTAGACTCGGCCTGGCCATTAGCCTGAGCATAGTATAGAGAGGAATTGAGCAACTTAATCTCGTAAGATTAGGCAAAGTCACGAACATGACCCGTTGTAAATGAAGTACCTTGGTCCGTGGATAATGGAACCTAAGAGCTTCTCAGCCGACACACCAAAAGCACATTTGAGCGGGTTCATTTTCAAGCCAAAGCGATGCATACGTTCTAAAGCAAGACGCAAGTCAGCCAAATGTGGATCTAGAGCAGCCAATTTAATAATCACATTATCTATGTTAACTTCCATGATGATACCAAATAAATCATGAAAGATAAAATTCATAGCCCTTTGATAAGTGGCACCCGCATTTTTCAACCTGAAAGTAATGACAACCCACTCAAATAAACCGATAAAACCAGAATATCTAAATGCAGTTTTAGACATATCATCTTCGGCCATAAAAATCTGGTTATAACCCGCATTTTCATCAAGGAAACTAATTACTTTATGGCCCGAAACATTATTAACTAACATGTCGACTATAGGCTTAGGATACTCATCTTTGGGAGAGGCTCTATTCAGATTTCTAAAATCAATGCAGACTCTTATCTTACCCATGTTCTTCTTCTCGACGGGCACAATGTTAGATATCCACTCCGCATACCTACAAGGTCTTATAAAATTTGCATTAAGTAATCGGTTTACCTCTTCTTTAATCCGATCATACTTGTCCGAATTAAAACTCCCCATTGGTTGTTTGAAAGGCCTAAAGGCCTAAAACCAGATTTAATAGGAAGCCGATGCTCCACAAGCTCGTGGCTTAACTCCGGCATTTCATTGTAAGACCACACGAAGCAATCCACATATTCTCTCAAAAGCTTGATTAACTTTTCTTTGTAATCGGCTTTCAGATTTTTATTTACAAATGTCGGCCTAGGATTCTCATCGTTGCCAAGATTTACCTCCTCAAGAGGGTTGGCCGATGTGAATCCTTGTCCCAACTTGTCCATGTCTTCTATTTTGTTTATGGTTTCACACATATCGTTCACGTTAGCCCGATAGTGCTCTACTCTCTTTTGCAACCAATTTAAGTTTGATTTCATTAGATCACATAATATGATTGAGCCGATTCTCCGTCGGCTTTATATTGACGGTATAAATCCATTTCTAGTAACACTAAGAAAATCATAATTTGTCAAATCTAAACCTGTCAAGCATTTAACATTAGTGTGTGGCAATAAAGATGAATCGGCCATAGCAACACAAGCCGATACATCCGCATGTACCATCTCTACATCATCACCAACCTATAGTATCAACAATTTGTGTAAAGTAATGGAACACATTTATTGGCATGAATCTAATCACGCCCTAGAATCAAACTATAGTTGCTCGAACATCAGCAACAAAGAAAGTGGTAGCCATAGTCTTACTTCCAACGGTGAGTTCCATGGAAGCGACCCCTTTAGCTTCAATAGGATCCTTTCCTCCCACACCGTTCAAAGTCATGTTGATTCGAATGAGTTCCTCATCGGCCTTACCTAACTTCTTAAACAAAGAATATGGCATTAGATTAACAATAGCCCCTCCATCTACAAGCATATTTGAAATTGGTGTGCCATCAATGTGCCCTTTTAGGTAAAGTGATTTTATACGGTTGTCCTGATTTCTTAGGCTTCTGAAAAATAGCATTTTTTGGACCAAAGTCAAACTGAGCCATAACATCTTCTTATTCTTCTCGAGGCGGCGTCGGCTCGTAGTCTAGAAGGTCATCATTATCAAACTCATACATGTCGACGTCTCCCTTAGGCGTGCGTGTGGTAGAAACATCCCCAGGTGCGGCATCGGCTTGACCCAGCGTTTCTACCGTCGTGGCCGATTCTTTTAGTGGTGATGAAGTTGGAGGTTCGAGTTGTTTCACTTTCCACCGCTTACCTTGAGAGATCATTGGCTTGACTTCGTTGAACACTTTGTCCCTTTTCTTTTTGGCTTCTTGCTCTCGAACCTCACGCAAGCGTATTCGCTGTATCTTCCTCTTTTAAGTTCGGATCAAGCCGAAGGGACACCACCTCGGCTGTGTATATTTGGAAGAGGACTTGCTACTATCACCCTCGAGATCATGAGAAGCTTTTTTAACCGAATCACTCACCGTGACCGGTCCATTGAAAACTCCCCCAATCTTAACATCGTTTGCACCGATTTTCAGGACACCTCCGGATGTATTTTTTTTATTTATGGAAGTTTGGGGAGTGTAATTATTACCTTGCTTGATGCGCCATTCCTGTTTTGGGACAACCGCAAGAGTATTCTTCTTTGCATTGATCGGCGGAGATTCAGGCCGATCATGAGCATAGTTGGAGAGCCTCATGAAGACAGCCCCCTTTGGTGCTCCCCATCCCGGATGGAATGGCGGGCATGGCATTGGTGGACCTTCCCGGATGGAATGGCGGGCATGGCATTGGTGGAATGTGCATCCATGGTCCAATATGCGGATTCCACATTGGGACCGAAGGATAATGCATAGGAAAGCACCACGGTGGAGGCATACCGAACATAGGTGGAGGAGAAATAGGCATATCCGTGCTTGGTCTTACCTCCTTCCTAGGTCTTTCGTCTTTATTGGGAGAGCTTGGCCACTTGGCGGACCGATTCTCTGAATCATTCTTTTGGTGCTTGTATTTTTCCATGAGGCGGTCAAGCGTAACTTTGAAGGTGGTTTTCTGGTTCTTGACCTTGCTCTCATTGGTCTTCCACTTGCCCACTTCGGGATTCTTTGGTTTGATCATCTTGGGTTGCGGAGTTTGCCCCTAGATCCTGAGCTTTTGATGGTGACTTTGAGATACTTGTGACCATCGAGAGATTTTTCTAGCACCACCTTCCTAGTAGCGTTTTTTGTCACTCGAAGGGAGGGGTTTCTCTTCCCCGATGATGATGTTCTTCCCTTTTGTTGTATCGGCTTGGTGAGGCCGAATCAACACTTTGGGGTTGAACTCCAAGATGTTCATCAGGAAAGGATGCCTGTCAATTTGCATCTCCTTAAGACTCAATCGTCCTTCATTAATGGTCGATTGGACCTGTCGACGGAAAACATTGCAATCATTAGTAGCATGAGAATACGAATTGTGCCACTTACAATATGCTTTATGTTTTATCTCCTCCGCCGGTGGCAATGAATAATGCAACTTGATATACCCACCTTTATACAACTCATCAAATATTCTATCGCATTTGGCTACATCGTAGGTGTATTTCATATCGTCTTTTCGATTCTTATGAATCGGTTTGAGCGAATCACATGCCAAAGACTTGCTCTTGGATGGCCAATTGAACTTGGCAGCAAGTATGTCATTAAACTCATCATCGGTGCTATTTGAATCATACTCAACCACATGAACATTGTGCCAGATTTTGTGCTCATACTTTGGCTCTTTGCTTCTGCTTTCTTGTGCCCAAGCCTTTTGTTGGAGTTGCGTGAGAGTAATAAAATCGTAACCCTCCAACTTTCTCTAAGATGTGACCGCAAACCATTAAAAGCTAAGTCGGTCAAATCTTTTTCAGAAATTGTCACATTAAAACAACGGAATTTGATTTCTCTAAATCTATGAATAAAGCTAGCAATAGTTTCATCTTTTCCTATTCCAGCCGATGTTAAATGTGACAACTTTAATTCATTGTCTCCAGAATAGAAATGATCATGAAATTTGTGTTCCAAGAATTCCCTTGTGCAAATAGAATCCGGAGGCAGTGACGAAAGCCAAGAGAATGCGGTCCCGATCAATGATAATGAGAAAAGCCTAATTTTCAGAGCATCGCTACAATTGGCTTCTCCTAGTTGAGCGGTATATTGACTAATATGTTCCCATGTCATTTTATTATCCTCACCGCTAAATTTCACAAAATTCAGGACGTGCCAACCATTAGGTTAAGGGGCCAAATCAAAGTATGTAGGGTAGGGTTTTCGATAGATTCGGTCTCTACCCTTCAAATCAACTCCTAATAAGTCTTGGAATTGTCTAGTCAAATTTTCCTTAAACCTTGCTAGACACTCCTCTATATTAGTGACGGGGGGTTTTATGTCGATCGGTTTGCGCACTACTCCCCGTAAAATTAAATTTCTCACTAGGGACCAAACCGTGGATCGCGCCTGTGCTGCTAGGTGGAATATGTGGGGTACTATGCGCAACAGTGCAGTGTGGCGGCACAAAATTAAATAGCTCATTCGATCGGCTAGTAGCCGGATTGGGAATGCTATCAATTGGTTCTACGCTAGCAGGAGGCATACTAAAGCATTAGTTTGCGCATCAGTCCGAAAACCAGATTGCCCACTAAATGAATTCAACGGCATGCCGTACCATGGCTTTTCAGCATTAGACACATTAGACGCCAATGAATTAACGTGAGGCTTGTCTACTTGCGTAGCATGATTAGTAGATGCAACACCAATATTCTTCAAAGATTTCTCTTTTAAGAGCTTTTGCGTCTCCATAGACCGAACCAAAAAATCTTCATAAGTGACCGTGGGTTGAGTAGATGAACTTACATTGATTTCACTCACATCTTCTCGTCGGGGATGGAAGGAAGAATGGTCTCCTTGATTTGAGAGATCATCCCTTGACGATCTTTCTTGAAGCACGCTAGAAACTCTTGGAGTTCCTGATCTTCCCGTGCCTTACACTGGCGTTCTTCGCGTGCTTTGCGCTGTTCCTCTAGGGCCTTTCATCGTTCTAAGAACAACTTCCGTGCCTCTTCGGGAACTTCCTCCAACGATGGCATCACGATGTTCTTTGGCAAGATCTCGGAAGACATGTTGTGGAAACGATGATTCGGTTTGTGCAACCGGAACCTCTCTTCCCCAGCGGAGTCACCAAAAAGTGTGTTGACGCCAAAACACGGATCTCGGGTGAACGCACCAGGCGCACGTCCGTGTGCGGAACGTTGATGTCGCCTTGACACCAATCAACTGCAGCACCTTAAAAATCAAACTCGAGAGAGATCCCGCCGAAGTAAGATCTTTTTAGGATTGATCCGGGCTCGGTCAGGCCAGCCGAATCACCTTCACACGTCGCCGAGATGAGAGAAGAATGGAATAGGGGGTCGAGTAAGGGGATTAGAGTTTGAAGAGGTAAAAAATGTAAAGGCAATTGATAGAGACGATTGGGATGCTACTAAATCGACTTGAGCCCTCTTTTTATAGAGGTGGGTGGTCTTCCTCCGTGGAGCCGTGGATCCGTAGAGTTAAGAGATCGATAACAACTGAAACCGACTCTGTCGGACACTCTGCGTGGTGCCGGACACTCCGGTCCTCGGACCCTTCGGCGCTGTGCTGGACACTTCGGTGGGTTAAATCCCGAGTCGAGAGAGTGGTCTCTCGGACACTTCGGCCCTCGGTCGGACACTCTGGTGGGTTAAAACTCAATTCCAGAAGGGGGTCTCTTGGACAATCTGGCCCTTGACCGGACACTTCGATAGATTAAAATCCCGAGTCCAGAGAGGGGTCTCTCGGACATTCCGGCCTGAGACTGATTACTCCGGTTACCGGACAGTCCGACACCGTGCCAAACACTTCGATGGGTTAACACCCGATTTCAGAGAGAGCTTGTCGGATACTCCGGCATCGTGCCATATACTTCGGTGGGCTGCAATTTTTGGGAGTCAACAGGCTGGGATCAAACTTGGAAAATTACGAAAAAGAACCTGCCCTTCTCGATCGGTATGATTGTTTAACACCAAGTCGTGCATTTTAAAAAGAGTTGGAGTAGCCAGTTATTCAAAGAAACCGAGTAGACCCGAGTGAGTTTGACTCGATCAGCTCAATTGATCGGTTCGCGCCTACCTTTAAGTGCAAGCGACACACAGTGGACTAGTTCCGTTGTTTCAGTGGGCGCAGACAAAGGGGGACGTCCCCGGGGGGGGGGGGGGGGGGGGGGGGGGGGGCCCCCC
>BCLF01000272.1:22524-44921 GCA_001602275.1 Zoysia japonica
GGGAGGGGTGCCCCCATGCTAGTGTGCACGTTTTTCATCATATATTTTAATGGTAA
Organism: Zoysia japonica; assembly: GCA_001602275.1. Taxonomy (NCBI): domain Eukaryota; kingdom Viridiplantae; phylum Streptophyta; class Magnoliopsida; order Poales; family Poaceae; genus Zoysia; species Zoysia japonica. The sequence goes on from BCLF01000272.1 coordinate 22,581, forward strand.
AATTTAATTTGGAAGTCTTAATGTAAATATATTACTATTCTGTCTTATCACAGTAGCAAAGAAAACATATGCCACGGTCAAAACCCATTTCCCTAGAAATAATTGAGAAAAAAAATCCATAAGTTCGTATAACGAACCCTTAAGCAACCAGAAAAAGAAGCAAATTTCCCAGAGACTAACACAGCTGTCATGCATAGAAAAAAAGAGAAATTCTAGAAACACCAAAATTAAGAGCAGGATAGGGGCAACCTGATGTAACATCAGTGGGATCTTCGTAGCTGTTGTGCTCTTGTCGTTGCCCAAGTCGTGGCCAGGGAAGCAGAAGCAGTTGGAAACAATGAACAGCGACTCGCGACGGGCAATAGAAACAATGAACAGTGACTCACGACGAGCAGTGGAAACAATGAACAGCGATGCGCGATGGGCAGTTTAAAGCATCTATTGTGCAATAACTTTTGAATCCTCAAAAATGACACTTTAAAGTTAAAGGAGTGACTACTTCAGATGACTGATTAATTAGATCGATGTAAGCATATTTACATCTTCATAAGCAAGTTTCCTTGAAATTTTAGCTGTCGTCTAGAAAATATGGGTAGAATATTTTCATGATGGCCATCTTGCAATTTCTCGTTGCATACTTTCAGAGAAACAAGTGGTTATGCACTAATAATGCATGAAACTAAAGAGACCTACTCCTATATGTGCAGTATCAGTGACCCTCGAAGAAACGTTAAGCCGATATATGTACGCTATGTAAAGGATGCAGGCAGTCAGTGCCAGTTGCCACAGTTAAGGTCTTCGTAGGTAGTAACAATCATGTATCTATCTGACATAACCCCGCGTCATTCACAGGCAACTACAAGCACTAAGTCAACAACCCTGACCCTCTTTATTCTGTACTGGTGCCGTTTCTAAATTGTTGTTGCTGTTGACTTACAACATCAACTTTGACCTGTCATCTTATTCAAATGTTTACAATTATAGGATGTGATTCAAATAAATTTAATGATAAGGTAAATTATAACATATTACATCCAGCCCGGCCCTGTGGGAGTGCGATTCACTTGCACAGGGCCCCCAAATTCTTTTCCCTTGGAGCATTTTCAACAACTTCCAGTAGCCTCCTAAAAATTATTGGAAAAATCTAAAGTCTTAGTTTGTTCAACAACTCAGTACATCTCCAAAACTTTCTAAGTTTCAATCCTATCTCACATGCAACTAACTGTAGGAACTGTTGTTGATTTGACCCAAATTTAAGATATATTGAGTTATATTTAGGGGTGTTGTTGAAGAATGTGATTAAAATAACCTAGGTTTTTTTAGCTAGCTCCAAAAGATATCTTTTGGGTGATTTTTTTACTGTTGAAGATGCTCTCGTACCACAGGAGCAAGCTGCATATGTGAGAAAGCACACAAACTGGTAAACTCGTCTTCAAAAAATTTCCTTCAAGCGTGAGACAGCACACAAACTGGCACGCTCATCCCTCAAAAAATTTCAAAGGAGGCCCTTGGGGGCCTCGAGTCCCCGTCCACATCCACAAGCTTGCTGAAAATACGAGCGGCCGTTTGTTACTGTAATCAAATTTGGAAAATTATGTTATTTTATTGATCTGTTTGTAAGTTTAGTAGGCCCCGATTCAAAGTTTTGTACAGGGCCCTGGTTTCGGCCGGCTCAGCCTTGGTTTCATTAAATTTTTTTGAATAGAACAAATAATCAAAGTTGATATTAGATGTCAATGACGATAACAATTTAGAAATGGAGGGAGTATCACTCAGACAGAAGGGAAACTGCTTATTTTCTCTAGAAACCCTCAAATTTAGCTTGACTTTGACTCGCGCTAAATGTCACTTATTTTGAGAACCGGGAGTACTCAGTCTACAATTTCATATTACCATCCTCATTATTGTTGACAGTTACTAGGTTCGAATTAATATCTGAATAAACGGCACCTTCCAAAGCATTGTAAAATCAGATTGAAAGAAAACGTCAAAGATATTTACTCCCTCTGTCCTAAAATAAGTGTCATTTTAGATTTTCAAACTTTTCCTTTTAACCATTCACCTTATTCAAAAAATATTTTTAAAACTTATTTCTTTTATTGTGAACTGATTCATTATTATAAGTACTTTAAACTTGACGTGTTTATTTTTGTATTTTTATAAATTTTTTGAATTAGATGAATGGTAAAACATTGATTTCAAAAAGTCAAAAACGTCACTTATTTTGTGACGGAGGGAGTAGCTGTTTTAGAAAGTACAAAGAAATACACACAAACAACTCACATCACGACCAAGGTGGAAAGACAATGTAAAACATCTCTTTCGCTACTGAAGTCCTGTTTGAATCTCTCCAATTTCTTAAAAACAAGATTTTAGAAATTGAGATGGCTCTAAAAGGGGCAAATTTTCCAATTTCTAGAAACCAGACTCCAAACTGAGATGGCAGTTTCTAGAAACCAGGTTCCTAATTTCTAGAGGATAGTAGCTACGTGCACACGATGGATGTGCTACTAGTAATTTCTATGAAAGTGCACCAAGCTGTAAGGTATGGCGATTGATGTTACAAATTTCTTTTACTTCATGTAACCCCCTCCAAAATATTCACGTGTTACCTGTAAGTTTTCAGAAAAATTCCTTACTAGATTGCTTAAACACTAGGTGATCTCAGTGACCAAGGTGCTCGCTGATGGAGTGCTGCGGAGCCCGTTCTTTGACTTGTTCAGTTCCACATCTATTGGAGATGGGTAATTGTCGTCTAATAAGTCAGGCCTCCAAGAAAACTTGCAGATAATTAACGACCGACCACGGTGAAGTAGCTAGCAACTCACGCGTAACTTCGCTTCTGGCTGCTTAAAGAAAGACACGAACGACTCCATGATGAGGAAGGACTACGGCGAGGTGCCAGACTCCAGAGTGTGTTCAGCTCCTTGGAGAACTGATCAACCGACCTGACGGTAGCCGGATTTAACAAGTCAAATGCAGTGCATTTAGCAGGAAATTACAGGCATCGCGTCTCCTAATTTCCAACTCCTCATTTCTGTGCTGAAACAACTTTCTGGCTCGTGGCTACGTGCCATTGCTCTAGTATTTCGAGACTGGTTAGTCATCAAATTTCTATGTTTGAATAAAGTCAAATTCTTTTAACTTTTACTAATAATATCTAGAAATTACATAATTTCTAATATAAAAGTATACCTTTTGTGAAAGCTTATTTCATGATTAATCAAAAAATATAATTTTTATATGATAAAACATTATTAGTGGTCAAAGTGATAAAAGTTTGACTTTAACTTAAATCTAAAAATGCTTATATTTTGGAATGGAGGGAGTAGCATTCATATGAGAATTCCAATTCCAACCCTGCTCCATTCAGTTTTCAGGAAAGCACTCCTAACTGCTTTTCATCTCAGCCACACACCTCATGATCGACCTGGGGCCAGGTTGACGAGCTAAGTCAAGTCAATTTTAGTTTGATTAACCTGGTATTTCAACAAATGCATGAATAACAAGGAATGGTCGGCAACTACAGGCTAGTGAAGAAAAAGGATGTCCGGCGACATTATATGTGGGCCAGCCAGGACTATTCCTCGGACAAGCTAGGTCTATAAGATCTTCAGACAAGGTCTATCCATGGAAAAGAGAAGAAATACTCAGACATATTTTTTAATTATAACATACAAATTTGCCAAAAACTGTTGGAAACAAATTGGAATTCTTGTACCTCAATGTCATCTTGTCGTTACAACGTACTATTCGAGCTAAACGGACATAATAATTCTAATGTAGTGCTGGAGCATAGGTTTTTTTTAGTAATTAACAACAAACATCATCATGTCATGATTGGACTTTTTTAACAACGAACCAACATCGGCGAAGTGCAAAAGAATTTTCCTCAGAGAAATGACCCTTGTCGGTCAAAGGATCAAGGAGAAGTAGTACTCAGATCAATTTACTCAGAAGTGTCTACCTTGTACCTCTTGTGACGTGATTGAAGGGGCTTAACAAAAGATCGAAATGGCACACTTTCGCTATTGTCTTGTCTCATCTACTTCGACTCGACAGTATCTACATGTTTAGCGTACTTGTCCCGACAGACAAGGATATTAAACACGTCATGAGTCGGCATTGGCAACGACTTAATAAGCATGTTCATGGAGATGGGTACTATATATAAGATATTTGATTACAACGACGCGACTGAGAGAGAGCGAGCGCACAAGAGAGAGGGTGGTCTGGAGGAAGAAGAAGCCGTGCGCGGCATCGGCCGTTTCATACCAATACGAGCTCAGTCACGGCACGATGTTTGACGTGACAAACCGTCTAGATTTTGAAAATTTAGTCCAGTACAGATTTTTTAATATTAATTAAGAAAGGTTAAATAATAATAAAAAATTCAGGTGGTAGCTGACGCCGCTGCCAGAGCTGTGGTAGACGAAGTGATTCACGGCGTTGCCGCATCTGCCTGCAGAACCTTCCCTTCCCATCAGTTCGTTCCGGGGGGTTCGGTTTTGAATTCCAGTGAGCGCTCGGCGGCGGGTTTGACAGGACCATGAGTTTTGTAAAAACTGGCTGTGTGACTGTGTCTTGCTCGAATCTAATGCTCACAGCTAGAGTCAGAAAAATATTCTCAAAAAAAAAAAAGCTAGAGTCAAAAATGGAACGTCGTCCGTATGCTACGATCTCGAACGAAACAGTCCAAAAAAAGGTCGTCTGCGCTGGGCACCTCGTACAGTCGTGAATACAAGTAAAAATAGACACGGGCTGGGATCAAACTTGGGAACTTACGAAAAAGAACCTGCCCTTCTCGATCGGTGTGAATGTTTAAATTCACCAAGTCAAGCATTTTAAAAAGACATTGACTAGCTCATGTCAAAGTCTGTTTTGCCTGCAGAGGCTCATGTCATGTTCGCGCCTGGCTTGGAGTGCAAGCTACACCTGTTGATCAGTGGGTGGACGACTAGCTATAGGGGCATGACCCCCATGCTATTACTATTTAAATATGAAAATTAATTTGAGCCTCCTATGTCTATTAATATTTAGTCTCATCGTTCTCACCGTTTACCTCTGCGTTGTTATCTTTGATGGATACAGTCGCAAAGTAAACAGATGTCACAGTCAAAACCCATTTCCCGAGAAATGATTAAGAAAAACATCCATCAGTTCGTATAAAAAAAAGGAGCAAGGTCTATACCAGAACCGAGTCCTTAACTGCGGATTTTATGTCACACGCCTGTTGATTAAAAGTAACTAGCCAAGTCTTTTTATATTACTGGCTTTGTGTAACCATGCTTGCATGTAACAGCAGGGCGGGCTATGTATCGTTAATTTCCAGGTTTGATCCCATCCAATGAACGCTTTTACAGTTGCGAATACAAGTGAAAATGGGCACGTGCATGGCTTCAAGCTTGGAAACTTACGAAAAAGAACCTGCCATTCTCGGTCGGTGAGATTGTTTAAATTCACCAAGTCGGCTAGCCAGTTAATCAAAGAAACCGAGTAGGAGTAGACCTGAGTGAATTTGACTCGATCAGCTCAATTGGTCGGTTTTGCTTGCAAAGGGTCATGTCATGTTCTTGCCTCGTTTAAAGTGCAAGCGACACACAGTGGACTTGTTCCATTGTTTCAGTCAGCGGAGACAAGGGGGACGACCGGGAGCCTGCCCCATGCTAGTATAGAAGTAATATACTACAACACAATGAAGTTGTACATTACTTCTATACTAGCATTAATATTACGCTAGTTTTGGTACTGAGCAATTAACATAATTATTCACTTTGGGACAGCATTAAACGAGTGGAGACGCGAGCTGGATTCCACGGACGGTGGATGTGCCTGAAGTCACGCTTGTGAAGGTAGGTTATCCTGCTCCGGTGGAAAGATGATGTAAAACATCAATTTTTTGTTGTACCCCATTTCTAAGATACACTGTGCACCACGTATCAGTTTTTGGATCAGTAGCTGATACGCATTAGCACGTCAAAATGTATATCAAAAACATACTTCGAAGAAAAAAGATATACCTGATACCGGACCTTTACCGGCAACTCAGTGAGGATTAAAACAATCTAAAACAATCCACAACCAGTTGACCAGCTAGAGGTGAAGCAAACAGCGAAAAACATAGCCCAAAGCCACAAGCAAACTTGGGAAGCAGAACAAAAACCCAGCAAGTCGTCATCTTCTATGAATCTTCTCTGTCTAAAACCACAACTGCAAACTGTGAGCTAAGCCCTAACACTAAGCAGGAGTATATATGGATGCTCATTTGGCTGTAGCAAAAATTAGGCTAAAAGGGTCATCTCTTGCAAAATACCAGTTTTATGCACTACAGAAGCTTTGAAAAAAGGATCACAAGATATTTGTTGTCCATATTTTAGTAGGTTGGTCCAGGGGAGATGTTCATCAATCTCGTCAGTACCCAAGTTTTAGTCGAGGAGTTGGCACGCAACCATACCGTCCCCTGGCACACAGCCTTCACTTTCCAAAACACTGTACCTACACCCCCTCACTCTAACAAGGATAATAAAGAGACTAATTAATGTGAGCCCACGCTGTAGTGTGTCAATACCGTGACAACGGCCATTCCGAATGGATTAATACACTCTGTAGAGGTTGTACAATGTACCCACAGGCTATGCTCCTCTTGATCAATAGAGTCGCATAACGTTCACTCCAACACACACCAAGGTGTCCACAATGTCTGCCTCAAGATACAAACAGAGGTCATCTCTCGGGGTTTTTCAGGCCACCGATGACGTGATAGCACATTCCCGTAGCCAGACCGTGGGTTTAGGTCAGCCACGTCTACTCTTTGGGACCCACACACAGACGGGTAATTATGAAAAACAGGGGGCTATACCGATGGGCAGTACGATCCCATGACGCGAGCTATTGCTGCAATCGAAGACCGGACCGTGAGTATCTCACGTCTGCTCCTGCGACTTGTGTACCACCCGACCGCCTTGGGGTCAAAGTGGATGACCAAGGGGGTGGAGTCAGTCTCGCCCAGATAGGTTCTGTGGTTGCACGAAATCACTACGTTGAGGTCCGATGAACCGGTCCTTATACGGCAGGGGCGGCGCTCATCCACGACAAGTGGACCAGTCCAAAGCCTAACACACATCACAACACATAGCACTAGGAGCCCGCCCCACGACCAGAAATAATATCCCTTCCCATCACCTAGCACCAGTTGCACTAACACCCATCTCACTTTATTTTACACACACCACCAAACTCAATTTAACACATTTCGTGAGATGATTGGTGTATGGTGTGGTGATGCACTGCATCGCATAAGAGGTCCTAAGTAATCTAATATCAAGACAACTTTCCGTTCATTGAAAGATTTTAATGAAGGAAACCCTATGGTTAACAAGGGGGTGTCATCAAATAACTGACATAAATATAAATACGTAATATCAAGAAGGGTATTAACTACACAACGTTTTAACATAAATTAAAGTAAATATGCAAGCATTTAGGTCATATGGGTGTGCAAGCAAAATATAGGATTAATATGATCAAGGGTTAGAGCTTGCCTGCAAATACTTAATCTTCAGAACTTGTCTTCTCGCAAATCTTCGGATTCCGAGTCTTGAATCACAAGCTTGATGCCGAGGTCTTCGGGCTTTTTCTCGTATGTCGATTCTTTTGCCTTCTCTTGGAGCCTGGCTCTTCCTCGAACTCAGCGTTGTCTATACGGTAATGCTAAGTGAGAGGCACGCTAATCTTACTACTAACCTGTATCTATCATGATAATATGCGGTACACTATTTATTAATTTTTTAATTCTCTACAGTTATGCGATGGTTAGTGTTTAGCAACTAATTATCTAGTTTTATCCTTATAAGTTACCAAAGCTAATACGTGGCATTTGTCCTAGTGCATATGAATGCAAGGTAGTGGACTTATATGCACTATCTAATATTTACTTTATTTAATTATATAATAAACATGATTTTAATCTATTATAACTAAAAGTTAATTACTTTATTTCATAACATGTGGTTGCTTTCTATCGGTTAGTGACTAGTTATTAGTTCTACATTAATAATTAAATTACTACCCTAAATAGACGAGTTTACTACAGGTGCAGTGAAGATGTAGCATCATTATTGATTACCTATCTTACATGTATATATGGGTTAACCTAAGTGGTCAATGATTAATTATCTAGTTTAATTTAATTAATTAAAATACCAGAGTTAATAAGTGATAAACGTACTAATTTATATATTAATGCATAATGGACAACTTGTTAATGTGATTATGAGGAATAGTGTGTTATGGCTAATTATTTGATTTCTAAGTATTTGTATGTTATCTACAGTGACTAGTAATTATTTACTTAATTTAATCTACTTACTTAAATTACTAAAACATAATTCACAAGTGGCACGTATACTGGTGTTCGCTAATTTAGGACGAGACGCATTAGTGTGCCCTTTTAATGATTATTTAACTATCTAATTGCATGTGATGTTAGCATTTAGTAATTAACTACTTGATCTATATCTTTTTAATTATCCTACCAAATATATATATATATATATGCGGCACAAATATTGTTGTATATAAAGTGCGTGTGTGCTATTTAATATTTACCTATCTTTCTATTATTTAGCCCCAAGTATTTAATTAGCTACTAATTATATGATTCTAACTTTAAATTAATTTACCTAGATCTAGCAGATGCAGTCATGTTAATGCATACTAATGATCTATAAAATAATATGTAACGACCGAGTTTTTCTTACCTTTCGATAAGTCTTGATTTTCCGTAACTTTGCCAATCCCAGAAGGTTGACAAGCACGATATCACAAGTGATCAATCAAGAAACCATAACAGAAATATTAAACAAAAAAACAAGATTAGAAAATAGCAAATCAGAGTAAATTTATTAGAATGAAATCCTCCAAAGGGGTCCATCGGCACGTAGGCCGGAAACATCTCAGAGCAGAACGATCTCTATCGAGAAAACCACAAAATGCAGCAGCAGAAGCATCATCATGGCAGCAGTAGCGAACCTCCTCCACACAGGCTAGCTTGAGCGCAGGAACGGACGTCACGGGCCGTCAGAGACGTAGTCGAAGTCGAAGCTGAGAGTATCCTCTGAAAACAACAAATTAGAAAGCCATGAGTACGAATAGTCAGCAAATCGCGTACTACCTATCAATAATGTATGCATGCAAATGGTTTCAAGGGAAAAGGCTAGCTCAAATGCTAAATGCAAGTTTAAAACATTTTATTTTACTTTAAAGATGCAATAAAGCTTTATTTTAAAACTGTCAAATTTTATTATCTTGCCCCGCAGGGATCTCTGTTATCCCGGACGGGGGTTCATTTTAAAAGCCGGTGTAACCTCCACACTCAGCCACAGCTCAAAGGCCGGAGTCCAAAACATTTTGAAATAGAAGAGAAGGAAAGAAAACAACACTAATCATCGTGGAAGCTCTCAGACAGTGTCCCTCTTTGGGATGTGGCAATGCTCATTGACTATAACTCTACAGAGTTTATGCACCTAGACCCATGAGAAGTGCCGTCGGGAATTACCGTCGTAGTCTCGACAAACACACAAGACCCGTCCACAAGCTTTAACTGACATTACCCGTCCTCCAGGATAGGGATCGCATTGCCTACGCAATTGGGTCCTGAAACTGTGAAGAGCCTACCACTGATCAAGTGGGGTATCTCGATCTCATGTGGGGAGTCATAACTCTACACCACACTAACACAACACCGCCAACCTACGGGTAAACATACAGTCTCAGCAAGCTTCAAGATCAAGCCTCTGCCCATACGGGTAACGTAGTGTGCATGGAAAAGCACTGGAGACATGTGACACGACGAACCGGTCCTCATATGCCAGGGCAGGCACTCTCCATCCTCAACGCCAACAACCAACAAGTCTCACGAAAAGATTCCAACTCGGATCTTTCTGTTGTACCCGCCACAGGTACGCCCACAAGGACTTCCCAAATATCCTCCAGCTCCTCTTACTCCAACCTGCCCCCGCTAAATAGTTATATATAGTTATTTGCAAAACTCACACATTTGAAGCACATTTCCAAAATCATTTAACATAAATTCTATTTTTATAGTGATAGGTGTGAGATAAAAATAAATGCGACTAAGCATGGCTAAGCATAAAAATAAAATAACTATTCTAAAGCAATCCTAGGGCTTATATTTGTGGAACAGTAATTAGGCACGGCTTAGGAATGTTACTAGCATATTTTAAAATAGTTGGCATGCAAATTAGGGTTGCAAACAAAACATGCAGTTTAAAATACGGTACAAAAGTAATCAAAGAATGCGGCTTGTCTGGCAGCTCAGGATCATAGTCGGGATCCGGGTCCTCAAATTGAGCAGGCTCACGGTACTCCTCCTCTGGAACACTAGCTAAACACAGCAGGAACAGGGAATCAAACACTAATTACGCGACAATTAAAATCAGTAATTAAATCTAAAATAAACTACTATACTAAACGCGCTCGAAAAGTTCTCTGGAAAATCCTGTACGACATACACGACGGGACAAAAATTAACAAAACAATTTTAGGAATAATCGGACACCAAACGAAGTTTCTATGGACTCTCGAAGATTAACCAGACAAAGAACTTCTAAAGAACCAGACCAACAGTGAACCTCTGCAGCACACGCCGCCTGCTAAACAAAACTTCGCAATCTACTGAACTTGGACACGCATGACAACACACCAAGAATCTACAACTACAGTCTATCGCAGCTAAATCACGGAGAGCAGCAGAGACAACAGCGTTGACTAATGGTTCAACACGAAACAATCTAGTCCTTAGAGGAAGACATAGCTGTTCTCTCCAGGGTTCAAACTGAAGAAGGTTGACGCTAGGCCTGGTTGACAACTTGACGCTGGACGACGCGGATCGGATCAGAGGCAGGGACTGAAGCGGAGTTGTGGATCAAGGCAGGCACTCGGTCAATACGGTGGTGCACGGATCAGACAAATACGCACAGAAATCGAAGGTCAAGGACGGGCGAAACAGTGCCAATCAGAGCAGCAGGGCACCGGCTGTCGATGTGGAGGTCACGCGCACGCAGAAACCAATCCAGAGACAACACCTGAAAACGAGAGCAGGCGGTGAAGTGGTATCTGCGCAATGGAGAGAGAGAGAACAGCGTCGCGCTGTACCTGTCGGGCGATCGACGGAACGCAGCTCGGAGACGGCGATGGACCGACAGGCAACGGACCAGCAGATCGACGCGAGACACGGCGACGACCGGTGAGCGGACTGGATCGAGCGGGTCAGAGGTGAAAGCGGGTACCGAGGCAGGCTCCGGACAGAACCGAGAGAGGCGCGTGCGGAGACGGGCGATCAGATGACAGGGCGACATGGAGGCGGCATGTGGATCGGAGGCGGCTCGGCGCGACAGAGTGAAGATAGAAGCGGTTGCTCTCAGGATTTTTCTGAAAGAGGGAAGGGAAATGAGGATTAGAGAAGGGAATAAGAAGGAAGAGGGTATTTATATTAGAAAGAGATAAGAATGAGGGTATGTGAGGGAGGATAAATTAAGAGAAATAATTAGAAAAAAATTATTTAAGGATCTGAAAATTAATTTAGGAAATTTCAGAAAAATAATTTTAGTCCCAACGAAAAACTACACAGACTAAATTATTTCGGCACCGGAAAAATTTAGGAAGAAAGATTTCGAATTAAACGGAACAAAATTTGAGACAGATGATTTTTGATCGGAACGAAAATTGGGATAACTCGCTTCTTTATTAATTTTGAAATTTCTGGGATGTTACATAATACTAATGGGTAAGTGCATACTATAGTTAATGAACTATGCTAGGAATTAAATCACAATAAAACACTTGCATTGAAATCAATAAAAGCTAATAAAACAAAATGACTTAAAGCTCCGATAAAACTTACCAATAATAAAAGCCAGCATGATTGGAGATTAGCCAAAGTTTGGATAGTTTGATGAGGTGGTGCTTGAGACAATGATTTCAACGGTACAGAGATTGTTGCAAAAGGAGTTCATATGAAGGAGGTATGGCAATTCGAGTGTGCATGGAGGCTTTAGGGACCTTTTGTAATTATTAGAATGTTGCTATGGGCTTTTCTGTAATTACCAGAGTTGACAAGGACCTATATATAATTATACAAAAGTTTAGGGTGCTAGGTGTAAACATTTTAGGACTAAATTGTAATTAAAGGAAAGGCCAGGGGTGTATTTGTAAAATTACTAGGCTTAAAATATAATTTTACCAGAATTGCAGAGGCTTAGGTGCAAAGTGGCATTTTCTTAGAATTTACAGAATTATTTTTGTACTGAAAAAGGGCTTCGGAATATATTTTATGTGCACTAAGCCAGGTGTACCTAGCAGTTCGGTTTTTTTTATTTTTATTATTAAAACGGGGCTGGGTCGATTTGGGCCGTCTAATTTTGAGTGGACGGCACGGATTTAGGGGCGACGTGGCTCAAATCTAGACCGTTGGCTTTGATCTGAGAGGTTGAGGTTTATCAGGTAACGTGGACAATGATGGGCCGTTAGATCTTAGATGAAGGGCTTAGATTTAAAATACTTAATAGTGGGTGTGATCTAATCTTGGCCGTGGGTTTTGGAATGGACAGCTGTGATTTAATCGGCCGGTGTTAGGGGCTTGATTTAATCTAGTGCGTTCGTTTGTGATCGAACGGCCGGCAGAGGCCGAAGACCCGCGCGGCGGCCGGCCGCGACGGAGACGGCGGCACCACGGCCGTAATCGGCCAGAGAATGGTCAGGGCTCACCGCGATGCTCCAAACTTGACGGGGAGAGGCTCAAAAAAGAGAGAAGCTCACTGCGAACTCGGATGCAGGGTTGTCGTCGCCGGCTTTTGGCTGAGGGAGACTGGCGACGGGAAGAGGCGGCCCGAGGCGACGGGCACTCGGTGCCGGGGCGTTGCGGTGGCGGGGACAGGCTCTGAAGACCGGGAGGCGAAGGAGAAGGTTGAGGGCGAGCCGCAGGCACCGAGAGGAGGAGCTAAGACTCGCCGAAGAGGTGGAATCGCGGTGGCGGCCGAGGCGACACAAATTAGGGGAAAATGCGGTTTGAGCTGGAGGAGGGAGAAAGAGAGGGGCCGAAGGGTGCGAGCGCGATGCAGTGAAGGAGAGAAGCTGCCCGGGGGCCTCTATTTATAGGCAGAGAGGCGGTATGGGCGGAGGGATGGCTGGCAGTATGGGCGGAGGCATGGCGGCAGTATGGGCTCGGCTTGGCTTAAATTCGGCGCGATGCCGGGGCACTGCGCCCGCGTAGAGGTGACGCAGGTCACGCGGGGACGGAGGCGGCGCTGTAAGCACATCGAGATGACGCGGCGGAGGTGACTCGACGGTGGCGTGAATGCAGTTAGGTGGGAAGTGACGGGGCGAGGCGGAGCCGTGCGGGATGGGACGTGACGTGGGTGGCATGGGCGTGGCAGCGGTGCGCATGGGGCGTTGACCGGGACGGCGGCGGCGGCACGCGAGGTGAGCGCGTGTACTGCGGTTGGCCGGACGAGGAAGAAGGGTGGATCTGGGCTGGGCCATCTTGTTGGGCCGCGCAAGAGAAAAGAGAAAGGAGGCGGCTTGCTCAGAAAAAGGAGAAGAAAAGAAATAGATGGGCCGTGCAGGTGTGGGCCGAAGTGAGAAAGAGGAAAGCTTTTGGCCCGGGCGGGATTTTGGGATTTGGATGATTTGTTTTAAATTGGAATGGAATTCAAATTTCAAATAAATTTCAAATATGCTCGGCCAAATAAAAAGGGAAAGATCAAGCACTTGATCAAAAATTTTCCAATTTATACTATTTCGAATTACGGTATGAAATATTCTACTTTGAAAAAGGAGGGAAAGAGACGAAATTGCTAGCATTTCTGTTAGCAACAATTTAAATTTTTGAATTTTAATTAGGGTAAATTTTGGGGTGTGACACTTTTGCTACTACAGTCCTGTTTGAATCTCTCCAATTTCTTAAAAACAAGATTTTAGGCCTCCTTTGCAACGCTGGATTTTCGCAGGAATTTCATAAGAATCAGTTCAATTTCACAAGAAAAATACAGGATTTAAGAAAAAAAAATTTGTTCCAAAGGAGGCCTTAGAAACTGAGACGGCTCTTAAAAGGGGCAATTTTTCCAATTTCTGGAAACCAGGCTCCAAACTGAGATGGCAGTTTCTAGAAACCAGTTTCTTAATTTCTAGAGGACAGCAGCTATGTGCACACGACGGATGTGCTTATTTATATGAAGTGCACCATGCGTGTAAGGTGTAGCGATTGATGTTACAAATTACTTTTACTTCATGTAACCCCCTCCAAAATATTCGCGTGTCACCTGTAAGTTTTAGCAAAATTTACTTACAAGATTGCTCAAACACTGATCTCAGTGACCAAGGTGCTCGCTGATGGAGTGCTGCTGAGCCAATTCTTTGACTTGTTCAGTTCCACATCTATGGGAGATGGGTAATTGTCGTTTAATAAGTCAGGTCTCCATGAAAACTTGCAGATAATTAACGACCGACCACGGTAAACTAGCTAGCAACTCACGCGTAACTCTTCTGGCAGCCCAATCGCTAGATCCTGTGCGTTTGCGACTTCTGTATCCATCAGAAAGTGAACCATAAATAATACATGTCAAGTTGCACCAGCAAACCAAGGCTGGTTATATTTAATGCCCCATTTAATGCCCCGTTTGAAACGGAGGATTTTTTTTATGTTCTTGTGTTTTTTCTGTGAAATTCCTGTGAGACTCTCACGAAATTCCTACGTTCTAAACGGGGCCTAAAATGGTACCTTAATTTGAATTAGATTGCTTCCAGAGTTCGACTATTTCCCCTGACAGCCCTGTTGTTGCCTGCAAGGGTGAAGCTAGCTGTAGCCGTCGGGGTCAGTTGACCCCGATGAGTTTCGGCAAAAAGAAAGAAGATTACTGTTTAACACTGTTTATTAAGCTAATTGACCCTTTTGGCCAAGCCTAGTGACACCGGCAAGCTCTGATGCTGGCTTTGCCCCTGCCAGAGCGTGTTTAGCTCCTTGGAGAATTGATCGATCAACCGACTTGACGGTAGCCGAATTTGAAACCGGAGGGAGTACTATGTTCTAATACCACAAGGTCTATGGTGATACTATGTTCTATTTCCACTACCAGAACTAATGGAACTTGGAAGGGCTTCCTCTCCAACCGTGGACTTGGGCCACTCGGTTGCACTGATTAAGCACCTAGCTAATCAAGTCTTTTAAAATATCTAGGCGCGTAACCACCATACTGTTTGCCCTAAAGCATTGTTTGCGTGGAATTAAAACATTTGGGAAAATGTTCAGTTTGGACCATGTCGATTCTCATTAGAAAATCTGAAATAGAAGGATACAGACGGGACATCATATTGAGTTGTATTTAATTACAGTAAAAGTCTAAGTTGAAGCACTGTTTCATTGCTTATTCCTTGTATCGATCATGTGGCAAAGGTATAAAGAAAAAATTATAAACACTCACCTACGTATTATAGGGTTTCATAAACCAAAGCTACAGTCATTTACTCTTCGGAATCGGCAATCTTGCGCTATATATAATCGCTGGAGCGCGAAGCAACGCTGTGCGGAACATAACGATACGTGTGATCAACCACCCCAACTGCTACTTCATGACTTGGTCATCGATCAGAGGACAATTTGTATGAAAATGCACCATGCATGTGAGGAATGGAGACTGATGTTACCTCGATGGTTACATGATCAGCCCGCATTTCATGTTATTAATAGGATTGCTTCTAGATTAATTCCCGCAATTTATCCACTACAGAATTAGTCCACTGATGGAGATAGTCATCAAGGTCAAGGTCTATGCCGGTCCTATGTTCCGATTCATCTAACATCACTACAAGGCCTTGTATGGACTTCTTCAACTGTGGACTTGGGCCACTCGGTTGCGCTGATTAACCAGCTAGTCAAGTCTTTTAAAATGGTTAACTTGGCGCGTAACCAGCATACTAGTCCATAGAGGCAGCTTATGTTTCTCACAAATTTCAGGTTCATCACTGATTAGATTAATAAACTTTAGAGAACTGATCAAAGGAGCCGAACATCAAGTTTAAGGTCTATTAGCATGTTCTGAATCAACTAACGTATTTAACTGCTTCGTCTTTACCATGAACTTTGAACCACTCAGTTTCTCTGATTAAGTATACACTCATACTCCCTCCGTTCTAAAATATAAACATTTTTAAGTTTAGTCAAAGTCAAACTTTTATCACTTTAACCATTAATAAAGTAGAATTAATAGTGTTTTATCATATAAAAACATATTTTTTTGAATTCATCATAAAATAAGCTTTCATTAAAAATATATTTTTATTTTAAAATTTATATAAATTTCTAGATATTATTAGTAAAAGATAGAAAAAAATGACTTTATCTGAACCTAAAAATGCTTATATTTTAGAACGGAAGTAGTATTGGAAACATACAAGAGGAGGTTATATTCTATAATTTCAGGTTCATTTCCTTACACCCAAAGTAACGGATCATCCAGGAGAAGGTCAAGGTCTATGGAGGTTTTGCGTCCTAATTCAACTAACGGCACTGCCGAGCCCCGTGAGGGCTTCATCTCCAACCGCGGACTTGGCACTTAACTACTGGGCATTGCGAGGGCTTCATCTCCAAACAGCGAACCTAGACGCTAGTCCAACATACGCGGGATCGTCGGCATCGTCGTGAACCAAGATACTAGCTAGTCCACGGTGCCTATAAATACAACGCGAAGCCAGCACTTTCATAAAACTCAAGTTGCATTCCTCTGGACGCACATACTCGATCACACTCCAAAAAAAATAAAGAAGCAACAGAAACACCAAGCTATGGCGCAGCGGGTAACCAGGTCGGTTAACTTCAACTGCGCGGGCTGCATCAGGAAAGGCGGCGGTGACAGGTACGATTTGGGGTCCGGGAAAGGGGAGTTCCACATCTGCTGCCACCGTCAGCCCGATCTCAGTGGCCTCATATTCGCATCCACCCCGCCGGGAAATCCGCCCAGGAAATGCGCCACCTGCAAGGATGCTGTGAGTGGCTACGTCTACTACCGCAAAATCAGTAGCCGCAGCTACGAGTACAAACACCCGTGCTGTGCGAATGACTCGTGCAGGTGCAGCCCGCCCAACCCAGAAAATTCCGTGGAAGCACCTCCTGTTGCAACCCATCGGAACCCCTTTACTTCTGATTGAATAGGGGTGAAAACTAATCACCATGAGGTTAAAAAAATGAACTAGTTTAGTTGGAGACTTCTGTGCGGTTTTGGTGTCGACTGCATCGTTGCTCTGTTTAGTTGCTTTGGTGGTCATGTACATACTACAAAACACATGCAGTTGTTATATTACAGGGTATTTTCTTTATGTGAGTGATATGTACGCATTATAATTAGTAGTCGTCACTTTTCTGTTTGTGGAGTCAAAGTATAGTAATCGTGTTCGACGTGTTATTATGTGAGTGAACAATGGTATGTGTGCTTGATGAAAAGGGTGCTAATCTATTGCATCGGAAAACTACAATGATGTTTTATTTAGGGGAACTGCACGTCCCAAATTAAACACAGCCCTAACCTAACACATACGATGCCGCACTCTATTTCAAGGATACTTTGTGCTTCACGTATAAATCCTTGGATCAGTAAATGATATGCACAAACACAACAGAATATAGATAAAAAAATATACTTTGTCGCACTTAAGTTGTACCGTTGATCCTCGCTTCACCAAGTGACACCCGATAGATCATCTCTTCTCGGGGCAGTCTATCACAATCTAGGTAAAGATATACATATGCAACAGATCAAACTAATGGTCGAGGTCAAGGTCTATGGTGGTGTTGTGTTCTAATTCAACTAACGGTACTGCTAGCCCTGGTCAGGGCTTCATCTACAACCGCGGGCGTAGCACCAGACTCGATAATGTACCAAATACGGCATCGCATCATCGTCATTCTGAACCAAGATAATAGTTTGCCGTGCCTATAAATACAACGAGGAGCCAGCTCCAATTTTCATAAAACTCGTTTTTTTCCTTCTTCTGCATCAACCCACATAAAAGCACGGAGAAACCAAAGATACTCCAATCCTTGGTGATGGCCACTGAAGACAATAAACCTCAGGAGATCAGGAACCACCCGGCCATGGAGAGCCAACGTGGGGTAGCCTTTGTTGGACTCCTAGGATTACGTTTGGTGCTTGTAAATACATACACGGTCATCAAATTTAAGAAAATTGTTCAATCGTTCTTCAGTGATGTGCTGGTGTGACAGCTCGTATTGGTATCAACACTGTAGTATTCAAGTTATGTTTATACAATGCGTAGCCATATACGCTGCTGTCAATTTATTGGTGCAAAAGGAGTGGTTTTCGCAGCGATTTCTGCTATCGCCAATATCCTAGTGGTCGTATGATACTAATAGACCGTGGGGGCAAAACTGGCAGGAAAATACACAAAAACGTTGGGGAAATTAACTCGGTTGGAAAAACATCAGGCAACGTACGTGCTAATGCACGGGCTGTGATAAACTATTTTCCTTAACGGCAAGGTCTGTTGGTTTGCTCTCAAGGAAAATTAGTTGATGGCTCGCCTGAAAAAAAGGTTCTCAAGAAAAGGAATTACTAGTTTATGCGCATCGAAAAATTATATGCTGACTACCACAAAATGGAATTTTCCTGTATGCCTAAAACCCTCATGAAAATAGCATAAACCGCCACAAAAATAGTTCATGCATGTAGGTCAACCGTCGTGCAAAACCACAAACAAATCAGGCGCCACGGAAATCATACTATCTTGACGGTTGAGCCACAGGAATTATTTTCGTCAGGGCAATTCGTGGTGGCCACTGTCATGAAAAGTACGATATCTTCAGATTTTCATTATAATTTTCATGGAGGTGTACGCCCGCAATGAAAATAGGGTTTGAGGTTTCGTTCGAACTGGGGATACCAGTCCCCATCGGTTTGACAAAAAGCCTCAAAAAAACACTCCAAATCCAAAAGTCAAAATTTGAATGAAATTTGGTCGAAATGCTATAGTAAACCATTCATTTTTTCTGTTTTATCGACCGGTTCCATCCGGTTTTTACGGCTTTATTGGTTTATCAAATTTTAAATTTTGAAATCTACCGGTTTACCCCTTAGTTTTACCAGTTTATTGACCAGTTTTTGAACTTCTGATTTTTCAAAATTTTAAAAAAATTTAATTTTTTCAGAAAACCGATTGTCCGATGAAATTGAACCTGACCGGTTTCACCGAAAACCATAAAAACTGAACTGATTTTAACAGTTTTGCTAACTTTGGTGAGGACAGTTTTTTTTTGTTTGAACTGTTTAAAACCAGTCAGCACCAGTTTGGTCGGTAAAAACCACTACATTAAACTTGAAATCGCTACAAATAACAAAATCAGGGTTCGAAATGAAATCCACACGGTTTTTCGATACCGACAGGCTTTTCTGATTTTGAAGCCAAATCTATTTGGCCGGCTTTCCGCCGGTTTTACCAGTTTACCGACTGGTTTTTGGATTTTCATTTTTTTGAATTTTTGAAATTTTTAAACTGAAGATCGGTCGTCCGATGAAACCGGACATGCCTATTATCAGTAGCGGAGCCACATTCACTTACCCTGGTGCACTGGCACCAGGGTCCAAACCAATTTGCAAATCTAATTAGTGAGGTATTATTTAAAATTATTTATTTATATATATATTATAGAGCTGTGCACCAGGGTGATTTTTGTCCTAGCTTCGCCCCTGCCTATTAGTAGTAATGGATGCGGCCTGCCTATCGATGCGCATTCCCTCGTTGCTAGCAAGGATACAACCAACCGAAAATAATATATTGAGAAAAATACAATGATCTACGTACAATAAGAATAAATTTTGAAAAGCAATATAAAATCATACAATTCAATATTAAATATTTTGAATTGTTGATAATTGAATTATATTTGATTGGTTGATTCTAGCTGCACAAATTATTGTGCGCGATGCTAAGCTAATTGAAGTAAAGCAACTAGTAAAAATTGAGATACATGGATTACCCCTTTGCCGAGGTTCAATTATGTTAGTTATTCTAGAGACGTTTCTTCCTGGCTTCATCTTTTAATAGGTTAACGATACATTTGGAAACCTTCTACGGACCATAAATGAACCAGCCAACCGTCTTGGTATTGCAAGGATACGTACCTTTGAAGAACAGATCATCAAGGTCTATTAACATGCCTGATTTATTTCAGCTACTGGAGCAGTGTGTTCTAACTGCTTTCATCTGTAACTGTGGACTTCGGGTGTGACACCTGCCGTCACGCCGGAAAGAATGGACAGAGGAAGGCAGTGAATATCTTGGTGTACTACGACAGCGGCAACGAAAGCTACTACCACCCGTGCTGTGCGAATGAGTCGTGCAAGTGTGCCAAACCCCCCAGTAATTCCGTGGTGCCTCCCGTGCGAAAGCATGGGAACCCTTATCTTCCGAAGGCACCGGAGTCTGCCGACCGAAAGAAGTAAGGGATCTAATCTCGAATTCTCAATCAATGTATCTACATAAGTGGTTTTGTTCGTGTTTAGTCTTGTGGAACGGCGTACACACAAGTCTGTTAATACATGGTATTTCCTTTCGGTGTGTAACATGACAAATATATATGTACTATTAGCTTGCCACTTGTCTGAGTGTACAGTACAAGTATTGTACTCAGGTTTGACGTTATTGTCTGTGAAGAGAAGTTATGTATGCTAGATGAGGGATCTGTTTAAATTGTGGGTTGCATTGCAAAACTACAGAACTTTTCTTTCTTTCGAGGAGAACTACAGTTGTCGGTCATTTCCATCGACCATGATCAGATACGAAAATGTAGATCACAGACGCCTGCGATTCCTTTACCACTGCGTCGATGAGGTCTTCAACTTCGTCTTCGAGCTCCAAGTACCATCTGATAGAAAGTCCGGCAGGGCTCTGTGAGTTCTCATGGCGCGTCCTGCAGCTTCTCAGCATATTTGAAAAACCAAAGGGAGGACTCTACATTTCTGTGCTGAAGCTATTCGACGCAATTTGGGTACCCACAATAGATCAGGTCATCTTGACTCGCTAGTCAAGTTTTTATTTAATTACTATTTTTAGTTCTGCGGTCTAGAGAGCATGTTAAAGTCACCTGAAATTTTAGCAAATCCTTAATTTTTTTTCTTTGGATACGTGTGCGAGCCATTATATATCTCTGGTTGGCTAATTTGAAATCAAACATCTTGTACATCCCGTAATTGTTCTAAAATAACAATTATGTTTCACTATGGCCGGCCCACCTGTCATCCACGGGATGTTACCAGCATTTGGAATTTATCAATTTTGTTAATACTAAAAAATATATAGATCTTTTGGGAGAGATGTTACAATGCATGAAGTTAAACGCAGCCAGTCATTTGATCAGATCTGATGATTAAAATTAGAGTTAACTGGTGAAAAATACTAAAATGGTGGATCCAATACTAAAAATGATAGGCTTGGCACAAAAAATAATGGCTTTGCTACCAATTTTTAAAAATTAATAGTTGAGATTGGTTGAGGAGGTGGAGATACATCTAGTAACTCTCAAGTACCATAAAAAATATCTCCTTTTTGGCCAATTAGTCAGCTCAATACTAGTGCAATTGAATCAGAAATCCACCCCGCGTTCATGATCCAATCAAGCAGCTGAACTGAGATTAGTCAGTACGTGGTATCAGCGACCTGGGAGAAACGTTAAGCTAAGGTCGTCGTTGGTAACAATCACGTATCTATCCAACATAACCCCACATCAGTCACAGGCAACTACGGGCACTAGGTCAACGACCCTGACCCTCTTTACTGCTTATCTCTCAGATAGAAGGGACACTGCCTGTTTTATCTAGAAACTACAAAATTTAGCTTGACTTTGACTAGCACTGAAATGCCACTTATTTTGGGACCCGGGAGTACTGGGTCTACAATTTCATATTACCATCCTCATTTATTGTTGATTTTTACTAGATTCGAATTAATAATTGAATAAAAGGAACCATCCAAATCACTGTAAACTCAGATTGTAAGAAATTGTCAAAGATATTTCTCTGTTATAGAAAGTACGCATAAATGCACACAAATAACTCACCAAGACAAAGGTGGAAACACAATGTAAAACATCTTTATCACTACTGAAGCCCTGTTTGGATCTCTCGACTGTCTTAAAAATCGGTCTTAGAAACTGAGATGGCTCTAAACAGAACAATTCTCCAATTTCTAAAAACCAGGCTCCAAACTGAGATGGCAGTTTCTAGAAACTAGGTTCCAAATTTCTAGAGGACAGTAGCT
>BCLF01000273.1:0-14331 GCA_001602275.1 Zoysia japonica
GGAACTGTTGCGCGTGCGGGAGGGCGTCTACCTTGCAGGTCGAAGCCAGGTCCGCCATGGCCGCCGCCCGCCTACTCACTCCCGCGCCAGGAAACCCCCAGAGGCCACAGGCATTGGGGGTGGGGCGATCGCGACCCCGGGTAGCCCAGCGCCGGTACCTGACGCCGGCGAGGAGATCCGGCGATCGGGGCGCCGAATTTGGACGCAAAGTTGCCTGCAGGCGCGTCCGGTGAACGGCGGCGGCCACACTTCTCCCTGGCTCTCCCCCTTCTTCCTCCCCCGCGCTCTATCTCGCCTCGGTTTCTATCGACGACGAGTGGTTTTTTCCTTTTTCTTTTACAAACAATCCGTATTTATTTTCTCTCTCCTCCCTAAGCTTGGCCTCGGAGGTGTTCTCTCTCCTAATCAGCCGGCGCGGCGGACGTATCGGCCACTATCAAATCCATTTTTTTGAGGCCGTACGCGTCCGCCACCGACCCAACGGCTCGCGTCGCCTCTAGATATGACAATTAAAGTTCTGCACATCTATATAAAAAATACATATTTTTATTAAATATAAATATATAAAATATTATATCATAGATTATTTATATATTTTTACCTGTCATATTTAATTAAAATTTGTATTAGTTTAACTTATTATGTGTCAATAATTAAATATTTATATTAAATATATACAATAAATATATATAAAATAATTAATTATAATTGTAGTTATATATTTAATAGGTACTCGAGATCTGTAAAATTTTTCGTGGGTATAAGTACGAGAAAAAAACTTTTATTTGATAGTTAAATGAGTAAACATATAAAAAAACAAAACTCGACGAGTATGTATTTGTTACCCTCTCTAGTACCTTTACTCTCGCTCCATCCTTGCGAACAATATAAAAGGAGATAAGTAGATAAAGTGAATGTGAATAGAATAGATGATACATGCATTTATATATAAAATTCATTTTTTTAAAAAAAATAAAAAATTCATCTCATTCCTATTCATTGATTCGATGATTCTAAATATAATACGTACTCTTTTCTTTTTTAAGCTATTGACATTGTTGACTTCAAAGATCAACTTGATTATTCGTTTTATTAAAAATTAATTAAATGTGTAAAATTATAATTTATAGTTTTAATTATGTTAGTAATAAAATAAATTATAACAAAATATATAATATTTATCAAATTTTTTTAATAAAACAAATAGTTAAAATTGATGTTTGAAGTCAATAATTATATAGGGAGAGAGAGAGTATGTAAGAGGCCAATTAGAAAATCCTCAACAATTGAACGGAGGGAGCATGTAAGATGCCAAGTAGAAAACCCGATTATCCCCGTCCCTGACCCCACACGCTTTCCTCACGGGTGCACGCGCGTATGCGCCGCGTGCCATCACTCCAGGGGATCGTCATAGTGGGCCGGGCCAGATCCATGGGCGACAAATAGAAATTGCCCATAGGGTTCCATGGGCTTTCTTTCTCTTTGAAAGGAAATTCTGGCCCGGTTAGACTAGCTAATCTGGATCGATCGCGAAACAGCAGTACGGGAGTAGGAGCTTTTACAAAGGAGCCCACAGCAGATCGACCGATTACAGTCTGGACGGCCTTATGGGCTTTGGAATGGGGCGCCTGCGGAGTCACAAGACTTGCCGTGCCGTGCCTGGGCCAGGCCATTTTTACCATGCCTTGGGCTGGCCCGCACGGCCCATTTGACCAACTATAAGCGGGAGTGGGAGCTTTACAAAAGAGCCCATGTCAGATCTATCGTCTACATTCTGGACGGCCTCATGTCATGGGCTTTAGAATGGGGCGCCTGCGGAGTCACGAGACTTTAGAGCGGGCCAAAATTCAGGTGGACCGCGGTATGGACGTGTGGCACGGCCCACTGATCGGCACGGTATGAGAAGGACGCATGGTCGCCTGCTGGACCAGCATGACACGGCTTGGCGGGTCAAAAAAAAAAAAAAAAAAAAAGGGGCGCGGCGGCGACATCGACGGTACCCCGCCGCAGCGGCGTCCGCTTCTCTCCGGGTTCAGGCAGCGCTGCGCTCTCTCCGTCACCGACAACACGGTAGGCTAGCCCCATCTGGCGACTTTCTCACACAGGCCTCTGGCGCCTGGATGGTTCTGGCCCGTCACGTGTGCTTGCAATCTGTGACTCAGTGGTTCTGATGGCGGGCGTCTTTCTTGTTTCAGGAATGGTGCGGCACGCAGATGGAGTTCGTGCTTGAACGCGTCAAGCCTGAGAGGACAGAGACCATGCCCAGATTGGGCGAGGTGAGTCCAACATTTCGGTTCTTCCAAATTCCAAGCGGAATGCTGTTGTTACATTAGTTATATATTGGAATGTGCCACATTACTTACTGAGGCAGCAATGCAATGATTTAATTTCTACTTTTTCACCATTACTTGAGGAGACTCTTGAACATATCGCATCTTGTGTTATATTTATCTCATTAAATTAATGTCATGTTATCATGGAGTTGATGCCATTTTGAGGCCCTGTTTAGATGCAAAGTATTTTTGAAGTTTTGTAAGAATACTATCATTTTGTCAAAAACTTCGGTTTTAGAGAGTGAGTAGGTGTTTGGATGTTACAAACTTTCTAGTTTTAAAAATCATGGTATTGGTAAAAGTGTAACCATGCATTTTGTGGTTTTGAAAACTTCACCCTTGACATTTTTTTTTCTTTCTAAACCATGGTTTTTCTTTGCTTTGGCTTCTAAAACCATGGTTTGTTGATACCTTGGTATTGGAAAACTTCAATACCCAAACAGGACCTGAAATGTTATATTAAGTGCATTGCAGTTATCCCTTTCGACTGAGGACTCCTGTCGTAAGGTAATTCAGCTAGCAACTGACTTATTTAATTCTTGAACAGGTTGTTGAGACTTGAGAGAGTGGATAAAGCCATTAGGTCTGTGGAAGATTCATGAGGGGTTAAAATATATCAGTTGCTGTTTCGTGGCATCACGGCATCATGTGGGGAGGTCCAGAAAGCTTACTCTTTCTCCAGTGCAACTGGAAACCTAATTTGCGCATCGATGGAAATATCTTCTGTAGTGTTGGTACCCTGAGTGGAGAAGAAGTTATATCTTAGCAAACTTCTTTTTATTAGATTTTAGTTGTAACATGTAAATCCAATGCAGGGGGATTTGTTGAAGGTTCACGAATGGTAGGAGTTATTGATGAAATCTGGTTCATTTCATGACATACTGGTGGATACAAGGACATGTTTCAAGCAAACTTTGCCTTCAGGGGCACAAAAAATAAATGGAAGGTTTGCTCTTATTGATGCTTCCCTAACCATTCAATGTAGATTGTAGAGAACAGTAACATAAGTTTTTGGCAAGAAAGAAGTTAAGCTTAGCCTAAAATTTATATGTTCCCTAGACTATGATTCCCTTCAAGTGACTTCTGTTTCGACCGGCTGTGGCGTAGATTATTACTGATGCTCATTTGTTACATCAAGAGTTCCTATTCCCCAATTGAACCCACATTACATTGGCATGATTAAAATTAGATTATTTACTGCAAGACCACTTAAGAATTTTAGGAAATTTTTTCAGGTGGATCTGTAAAACTATCCATGGATCTTATTATTGCCTTTTGCGGATTATTATTAAGCAATAACTCTTATGTCAACTATTCAGTATATGGAAATACAGAATGCCTAACTTGCTTTGGGACTGGGCAAGTGTGCTTGCTATGAAATGAAAGATTGTCGGTCACACCCCAAAATTTAATTTTGAAGGATGACTAAAATTTCACTAAATTCTAAAACTTTTGGAATAGATTGAAATTTGTCTTTAATCAGTTATGGTGTTACTCCCTCCGTCCCAAATTATAAGTCATTCTAGACTCAACAACTTTTCTCAAATTATAAGTCATTCTCACTTTCCAATACACTCTCTTCTCAATATTTTTCTATCTCTTTTCTCCTCGTTTTCAGCACATCTCACCTTTTTCACTTTTTTTAATTCCCGTGCCCCTCGCTAAAACGGCCTATAATATGGGACGGAGAGAGTACCATTATTTTATTAGGCAAAAGAGGTATTTTCTAATTAATTTAATTAATCTAGGTTGTTACAGCATTGTTCATTGCATTGATGCTGGAATAGTTGCAGCAGGATTTTATTCTATGAAAAAATAATTTAAAATCTGTTTTTTTAGAAATCAATTTTGTTTTGTATAGAAACTATAAATAGCATAAAAGGAAAGAATAAACCTTATCTCTAGTGCTAGCCTGAATAGCCAGCCGGCCCACCTCCTTTCCCTCCATGCTCCCCTCCCACAGGCCGGCCAGCAGCCCTGTCAGGCTGTCACCCACACGCGTAACGAGCCCAGCCACACAAACCCTAGCCACATCGCAATCGTGTAGGCAAGAGTATAGAAATTAAATTCATTTGATTAATAGTACATATAATTGTGTGCAAGTTTGACTGCTTTGCCTCACAGTATAGTGACAGGACAGTGGCTTTGGATGTATGATTATCCTGTCAACCTTTATGTGGCAGGCTTCAGCTGAAGTGTTACATGTGGGACAATCTGATTGCTGAGAAATTCCCATCAGAATTTTTTAGGGCTTATGTGTCTTCATGGAATTGGGCTGAACTGAATCGAATCGAATCTGATGCAGACTGACGTGGAAGGAGGGATCCAGATGAGTTGGTGGAGAAGCTTCCACACCCGGCGGCGGAGCGGCGAACTCGATTGGCGGAGCGGCGAACCTGGGGGCACAAGTCAAGGATGATGAGGGTGATGGGGAGGGGAGGGGCTCCCTGCTGCGGTGGTGAGCGCGCGGGGATCCCTTCCGTGGCGGTGCAGTTGTGGGTTCCAATCATATTGATTGCTGATAGGTCTTCTAAACTGCAAATACTTGAGTTATTCAACTATTTAGTATGTAGTTGAGATACACTGGACAATATGTTGCAGCACCATGAGTTGATCTATCATTGCAAAAGAAACACTTTGGCCATATTATAAATTAATATTAAATCAAATAAAACAGAACATTGAAGATATAAGTGAAGTTTGTATGTCCAGAATAAATTGGCACCCAGTTAATACCATCAGAGGTATATATATATGTGGCATACAAAAGTAATGGATGAGTACTTATACGAACAACGAGGTGTATGGATGGGTGAAACTTATGAAGAAAAAAATTAATCTAAATAATGTTTCAGAGTTTTACAAAGGAAGGGAAGTTTGGGCAAAGCTCTGGTCATCATGTTGATGCCCTTCTCGCCTTCTGGATCTTGTGGTGAGGCATCATGACAAACAAATGGAAGATATTTACGGAATAAGATGTTTTTGGTAGGCTCAGCATAATGACAAGTGTGGTCTCAGCAAGTTGACAATCAAGTAGTTAGAAGATATCTAAGACGTTTGTAAGGAAGTCAAGAAAACAAAACCCGTCCAGTTCCACTTAAAAACTACCGATACTTGCACTAACGAATCTAACATGCAACAGTTAAAACACCCTTTCCAATGACAGCATACAAGAGTTTTTCTTTCCGTTGACGTCCAGTTAAAACGGTACGTCATTGGTTCTCGTGTAGACTTGTACAAAGCTAACTCAAATTGTAACGGTATATTACATCCATTGGTTCTCGTAGGCTTTCATCCCATGATGCCATCCACATAGTGATACGCATCTGGAAGTGCAGAATGATGTGTAAAGGAACTGTAGGATATTTCTTCCAAAGAAATATGAATTTAAAGATAATAAATGGAACAGAGGAAAACAGAGTAACAGCGAAAATTTTGAATTTAAAAGTACAATCAATTTCACGTGGAAGGTGCCGCGCAGAGGTTAATCACAAAATTCTGTCATCACTGGCAACTTTAGATCAACCAATATTCTAAATGAATGGAGTAGTATAGGACTTTATAAGTTGCGTGGTGTATACTGCACTTCCAATACAGTTAGCCGTCTGTGTATCAATGCTGATCTGCTGATTGCTCATACAACACGGTTAACATAAACTGCAGTTTTACATTAAACAACACGTTTTTTTTCATAGTTTTGCATCATATGTTTTTTAATTTTTAATTAATCTGATTAAGTGGGTCCATTTACGTTGTTCAAATCCATGAGTTGTTTTGGTTTAGAAAAAAAGCAAACTTGTAAAGAGCCACACGAAGATTTGTTTGTATGTACATATGATGCAGGACTACTCTCCAGAATTCGGCATTACTTGTTTACAGATCTGAAATCTGTCAAGAAGCCACATGCTCTGCAAGTTACAGCCCATGAAAGGATGGAATTGCGCTGAGAAATCTCAAGCCTTTCCAAAAGACGCTGTTAAGTATGATTGACGCAGGAAGAGAAGCTTGTGCAAAGATCTGGTCATCACACTTACATGCCCTTCTCGCCTTCTGGATCATGTACTGCAGAAACTGCTACCTTTGACATTCCATGACGACAGCATAGTAGCTCGTCCAACAATTTGGAAGAGACAAACTAGAAATCGAAGTGAGCCTTGCTATGCACATGGTCGAGTTGGGAAGATGCCGTTCGGTCCTCCCCGCGATTCTGTGCATCACGAAAGGACGACCTGATAAAGCTAAAAAAGAAGACAAATACAGTATGTTCCGAGTGCTTCAACAAAAGCATATCATCCAGAAGCCCGATTACATGTTCACATCTTAATTACTACTGTTCTCCCTTGCGTTTCTACCTCGTTGTATTCTATCAGAGAAACGGCCGTCGGCCGCTCGCTATTCTGCATCGGATACATCCTGATCTGCTAGACTCCTCTGGATTGATAGTAATAATTGTCTTGTAGAAGCATACCACGTGAGTGTGCATACGTATTGCTTGATTTCTATCCCACCCTTCCTCGGTGACATACCAAACGTTGCCACGTCCTACTCCAGTTCAGCCCCTGAAACAGAACATGCAGCCAGGTGACGAAAGGGAACAGCACGAAATGAACTCACTCAAGGGGCAACATAAAGTCTAGTGTTAAATTACCTGGAGCATTAGCAGAGAGGCTGATATTTGTCTTAAAGCTGAAAGGGTCTCTTGTGTACAGCACGTACCACTTCCTTTCAATATAGTTGTCGTCATCATCTGCGTATGCTTTGACTTGCTTGATATGACTGAACTTGTCCCACTCAGGGCCAGATTTCCCAGCGGCCATTGAAGTGAGCAGCGATACATCACAGTCTATCTTCAACAGATGCCTTGGATTTACGTTCTGCAGGTATCCAGGGAGAATTTTCATGCCGTAGTCCTCCAAGACAAGTGTCTGCAGTGCAGGCATACCCTCCAGCACCTTCAACTCTGGGCATTTGATGATTGTGAGTTCCTGCACTTTTGATAGATTAC
Organism: Zoysia japonica; assembly: GCA_001602275.1. Taxonomy (NCBI): domain Eukaryota; kingdom Viridiplantae; phylum Streptophyta; class Magnoliopsida; order Poales; family Poaceae; genus Zoysia; species Zoysia japonica. The sequence continues at coordinate 7,339 of BCLF01000273.1, forward strand.
AAATCCTCTCAAGGCCAGCGCATCTAATCACCTGAAGTTTAACAGAACTTAAGTTCTCCAAGGCTTCTGGGTGCTCATGTTGGTGTGGTTCTAAGAATTCTGGCCCAACACGCTTGATGACTGGGGCTAGCTTAATCTGTAGAAATTCCAAGCGAGGGAGCTGGTACAAACCATCAGGGAGCTCCGTGCAATAAGGGAGGTCTTCGATCATAAGAATTCTCAAGTTTCCAAGAGGCCCAACTGCTGCCGACCTCATCCATCTTGGGAGTCGGCAACCAAAATACCCTTCTATTATAAGATTTTCCAAGCAAGGCGGGCAGAGCTCGTCAAACACCTCCTCGATTTGTTGCTGCCATTTGTTAGACATGTTTTCGTCCTCCTTTAACAACAGTCCAGCATCTCCCTGTCTGCTGAGGCATTTTAAACTTAGATAGTTTAGGCGAACCTTTTCAGAAAGCCTAGCCTTTCTGGCAATTGAAGAAGAAGATATGTCCTCGAGGCCCTGTATATCAAGTTCGATGAGCTTCGAGAGAGGCCCCAGTTCTTCCAAGCTTGACCACTCACCATCCATGTAGGCTGGAAAGCCATATAATTTTCTTAGATTTATTAGACCTTGGAAACCTTTGGGCACATAATTTATAGATGTACCACTAATATTAAGTAACCTCAAGTGTCGTAGCTTTCCGATGCTACGTGGAAGCTTCATGAAACTCTGACAACAAGAAAGGCTAATGTACTGCAAGAAAGTAATCTTCCCAATGTTTTTTGGCAGCATGGACAGGTTAGTGTTTTTCATAGACAAATACCTCAAGTGTTTGAGTTGGGTCAGACATTTAGCCAATGCATCACAATTTGCATCTTGTATATGAAGCGTCCGTAGTAATGAAAATGGAACCAGAGAATCACCAGGCTTGATCTGTATAGGCCCAACTGATATTAGTGTTCTCAATGACATCTGTGCTTGTATAGATCTGCACTTTAAATCATTTGATTCTGATCCTTTGGTTTCTAGTGACAACCGAATAGACTTTTGTGAATTAAGTTTATCAATAATGTCAGTCGTGTTTCTGTGAGCTGCAAGTGCTTCATCCCTAGCCACATGTTGACCAAACAAGCGAACAACATCATGCATAGTGCAAACTTGTTCATCAACATAACCTCTATCTGGCTCTATCAGGTTTCTCAGTATTAACTCGTCGTAAAATTCCTTTCCAATTTCTTCCAACTCACGTGAACCTCCATGAATAAATCCTTCAGCAATCCACATGCCAATAACTTCATCGACAAAGAATAGTGTACTTTTGGGCAGCAGCGAGAAGTGCAAAAAGCAAGGCTTCAAAGAATGATACATGTCTTCATAGCTAAGGTATATTGCATTGTTTATCTCTTCAGGCATTTTAGATACCGACCATGAAGCATCATTTAACACATTTTCCCAGTCACTTCGCCTTTTCTTTCTCTGGAGCAGAAGGCCTCCCATTACTTTGACAGCAAGCGGTAAACCATCGCATTTTTCTACAATTCCCATTCCAATATCCCTTAGCATATTAACATGAGGTTCATCACTTTCATCCCTGATTACCTGCAGGTAGCCAAGGCCAGTCAAATGGTGAATCTTGCATATTTGTTTGGCCAGAATATTGTGTGTAGAAGCTAAATCAACTGGGTGGGTACTGTAGTCAGATGCAGAATGGCATGTATTATTCGCACAACACTATTGATGCACGATTAACAATAAATTCAGCAGGAAAAAGTTTGTGTATGCGTTGCACTACAAAGATATAATGTTGACTATTCACTAAAACAATACTCTAACATTGGCATCCCTAAGCTTCTAGTTTGATTGCAGCATCCAGCCATTACCCGACTCCAACGAAGCACGTTCTCCTTTTCTCCACTCATCCATTTCATTGAGCCAGGATTCTCTAGAAGGGTACTGTCCTAGTGCTAGTCCACATTAAAACTTTCCAAACATCTTTTATCAAAATGTTTTTTTTTTGCATCTGTGTGGATAATCATTATTAGCTGAATCTAGCAATCTAATAAAGGGATAATTGCTCTTTTGATCCTATTTTAAAAGCTACTAGCCAATTTGACCTTACAATTTCAAGTTTGCTTATTTGACCCTGCAGATCAAATCAAAGGTGCTGCCTGACTCTGTTTTCTAACACCGTTGGAGTAGAAATATTTTACTAATTAAAAAAATTGAAAATCAAATGGAAAAAGAGGGAAATAGGTGTGCAAAGATCGAATAACCCTGTAAATACTTCAGTCAGCTCCCTATTCTCCCGAGACTATGCATTTTCCTCACCTGAGCATATCAGGGCAGGCGGTGAGGCGCATTTGGGTGGTGGCTGCGAGTGCGGACAGCAGTTACGAGCACGGGCGGCCCTGCATGCGTGCGCGCTGCCTTGCGGGTCGTTGCTACGATGACAGGGGGGCGGCCGCGTGCGCGTCGGGCGGGCAGGCGGCTGTGAGCGCGAGGGCAGCCAGCTCGCCGTGCAGGCATGTGGGTCGATGGATGTGTGGCTTGGGAGGGGGCCGCGTTCGTATTGGGCAGGAGGCTGCAAGTGCAGGCAGCCGACTGTCCGCGCGGGCGTGCTGGTCCTGCTCAGACCAGTTGACAGATGTTGAAGGTTTCTGCAAGCGCCTGTACATTTATTATGGTGTTTTACATAGAGATAGATGCGGTGCAAAATTTAAGAGAACCCTTAGGTCATTTATGTTTATTATGGTGTTCTATTCTATTTTTGGACATGTCAAAAACTTTTGCTAGATGTCATTTCTTTGGACATGTACATAAAGTGTCACTCAAGATGTATGAATGTGTTTGTTGGACATGCATGATTGTTTGTATTTAAAATATTATGAGTTGTTGGCAATGTTCCCACGTTTGGATCTTATTATCATATTGCTTGCCCCATTAAAATGATACTACAGAATGCTTGATAAAAGTTTATTTAAATTTGATTAATGGCCATCAAAACTCTATCTCAAAATTCTGTCAAAATGCTTCCAAGCAACATTTCAGAATAAGTCTACATCACCCCCCCTCAAGTATGAGAGTGGGTGCACTCTAACTTTTAAAATCGGACACTTAACTCCATGAACTATTGAAAACCATCTAAATAACCCCTAGCTCCTAGGTGGATTTCAGAGTTGTTTACTATTTATGGTCCCACATGTCAATTTGAAATAGTTCTAATTTACCCCGTCAACTTTTAATGGTGGTCTACTTTACCTCTTAAACATTAAAATCAAACTTTAACCCCCCCCCCCCCCCACAGTATTCAAAACGGTTTTGATAACCCACTGAGCCATTTCAGAGCAACTGCTATTTTACTTTGTAATGTGCAAATTAAAAAACAATAATACTAATGCAAAGAGGAAAATAAATGCAAAAAAATAAAATAAAGGAAGAAATAGAATGCAAAGATAAAAAAAATAATTTGCACATTAGAAATTAAAATAGCAATTATTTGATGCTGCTATGTTACCCTCTTCGGGTTTAGTTTATTTTAAATTACTAAGTTTTTAATTTGGTATAATTTTAATTGTTCCAAGCAGTCTAAAAATATTATAAAAACTTTGTTCTCTTAATTAATATTCTAGTATTTAACTAACTAACATATGTGAGGTTAAGAGAGAGAATAGGGGTACAAACTGATTTGTGGGAGTGTGCACAATAACTGTCTCTGAAATAGCTCAAGGGGTTATCTAAACCATTTTCAATACTTTGGGAGTCTAAAGTCTAATTTTAAAGGTTGGGGGGGGGTGTAGTAGACCACCATTGATAGTCGAGGGGGTGACTTAGACCTATTTCAAATTGACATGTGGGATTATGAATAATAAAACCACTCTAAAAACTGTCTAAGGGATTATATAGACGGTTTTCAATAGTTCAGAGGGTTAAGTGTCTGGTTTTAAAGATTAGAGGTGAAGTGCACCCACCCTCATACTAGAGGGGGTGATGTAAACTTATTCCTAACATTTCAAATATCATATTAGTGTCAAGTGATAAAAAAATGCACAAAAGTAGCATCAAATGAGTAAGGGCATATTCGACTTTTTAGTTACAACTTCACACCATCAACTGAGCATAATGAAGTAGGGTCATGATGAATGTTCATTTTTGAAAAACATGGTCAAATTGGCAAAGTCTAGAAAATAGGGCGGGGTTGGGCGGGGGCGGCACGGTGCGGCGGGTTGGCGGCAGGGTTGGGCGGGGGTGGGGACGGCACGGTGGGGCGCAGGCGGCGGGGTTGGGTGGTGGCAGCGGGTGTGGAGAGTCGAGACTCGGAGCTAGAGGTCACTCGACCGGATAAGATCATGCGGTGGCAATTTGCCTATAAATTGTTTGAAGTTGGAGGGGAGGTTGAATGCCTGTAGGTGTTTCGGGAGAGAAACACCCGTTCACCTGTTTCATGCCCCTAGTTCATTTTTTCGAATCGTTTCTGCTCTCTTCGTCGGTGAAACGTTTCACTGATTCACCCTTTGGCTCGGTTTCAAGTGGTTCACCGTCGAAACTAAAACTTTTCAGACTGCCAAACAGACCCTAAGTATAATGGAGTAGGGTCACGATGAATGTTCATTTTTGAAAAACAGGGTCAAATTGCAAAGTCCAAAAAATATGGCCGAATTAGCTAATAATCAAAACATGACCAGAAAAGCAATTGCCCCTCTAATAAACCCCAACGCAACTAGAGTTTTGTAAAAGTTATCAATTTGAAAATAGTATACCACGGTTATGTAGACCTCATCGATACAACCAAACTGCATATATGGATCGTCCATTTTGGCTCAAGATGTAAAAGTTACCACATTTAAAATAGGATAAAGTCCAAATTAGTAGGAGTGAATTACTACCCTTATGTATAGCCAAAGTCTATATAACCCTCAAACTATTTTTTAATTCAGTTTATCCCCACAACTTTGCCATTTGAGAGTGTCCTCATGGAGCTCTAAAGATTTTTTTCATTGAACCATGAGTTCTAAGACACTAAGGACTCATTTGGTATGGTTTTTCTCTACTGACTTTTATGGCCGTCTATAGACTATAGCTACAGTAAAAAAATAATGTTTATGAACTCCCACAATTCACTTTTATTTTTATTTTAGGATTTCAAATTTATTCCTAAAAATTGTCAATGTCACTTCTCAAGACACATTTCTATTTTTTAATAATTAATTCTCTATCTCTATCTCTCACCTCCTTATTTTTTGTGCACCATATCTTTTTATTTCTCCTTAATTCTCATGTTCAAAGCTAGAACAACTAGTAAAAGAGAACGTCGGGAGTAAGCCGCTTTTACCCAAACAAGAAAGCCATGTTCTGAACTATTTTCAGACTTAGGCCGTACCAAAAGGACCCAAAGAAGGAAGATGACACTCATCGTTCATCGGTGCAATACTAGCTTTTAAATATTCCTAAGGTTGTCCACTAGGGAGAAAATATGTTTAGTTCTAGTTACTTATATGTCTTAGGAAATACCTGTATTTTAGGATTTCAAATTTATTCCTAAAAATTGTCAATCTCACTTCTCAAGACACATTTCTATTTTTTAATAATTAATTCTCTATCTCTATGTCTCACCTCCTTATTTTTTGTGCACCATATCTTTTTATTTCTCCTTAATTCTCATGTCCAAAGCTAGAACAACTAGTAAAAGAGAATGTCGGGAGTAAGCCGTTTTTACCCAAACAAAAAAGCCATGTTCTGAACTATTTTCAGACTTAGGCCGTACCAAAAGGACCCAAAGAAGGAAGATGACACTCATCCTTCATCGGTGCAATACTAGCTTTTAAATATTCCTAAGGTTGTCACTAGGGAGAAAATATGTTTAGTTCTAGTTACTTATATGTCTTAGGAAATACCTGTAAATCCCTAAAATGCCAACTTCTTCGTGTAATAACCCCAACTCATCTTAGCCTTTCTTCATTGGGAAGCACTACCTTTGACACGTGTTTTGATTGATAATATTATAACTACAATGTTGTGAATGCACTTTATAGAGAGGACACAATTATATATATCATCGAGTTTGATAAAAAAAATAAAAGTTTTGAAGGCATGAGGGTTAATAAATATCATGGATATAGGCATGACATAGCCAGATAGTGAAAAAAAGTATGTACTCATTAGTAGTAGTAAGAAGGCAAAATTACACGTACCTGCCTCTTGAGCAAAGACCAAGCATCTTCTGGGTTTAATTTGTTGACACAGTGATATGGCTCCTCCGCCATCATGCCTTGAGCAACTGTGTCATGCCTCGTTGTGACGACGACACGACTTCCGCGAGCTAGGGCATTTGTCAATGGAGATTTGAGCACACGCTCCCATGCCTGATGGTCCCAAACATCATCCATTATTATCAAGGTCTTGCACCCCTTCAATGCTTTCTTAAGAGTTCGAACTCGAGCTGCCATCGTATTTCTTGGTGCTTGGTGGTCTCCTCCAGCTTCAGTTATAGCTCTCTCTAGTAGATCAGTATCGTCAAAGTTTTGGTTGACACTCAACCATATTTTTTTGGGGAACTCTATTTGGATGGTTTCGTTGTTGAAGATATTTTTGGCGAGGGTGGTTTTGCCAATCCCGCCAACTCCAACAATAGCAAAAACCATAACTTTGTTGTTTTCATGAATTATTCTCTCCTCCCTAGTAAGCAACTCCACCAAATTTCTTGTGTCCTCCTCGATCTTCTCACCAACCACACCCAGCTCGAGCTCCCCTGTAGTCTCACGGTTAGTAAGGCGGTGGTATGGTATCTTTTGTGCTCTTTCTTCATATGAAGTGAGGTCAACAAATTTGAAGGCTTCCCTACGCTTGCTGATATCATCTAGCTTCTCATTTAGCTTTTGAAGACGGCTACCAATGTCATGGGCATGGAATGGGTTTCTCATGCAGAAGAGCAAGGGGTTGAAACACCCCATGTCCCGACTTGGACCCCGCTCCATGGCTTTGAGCTGACACAAGTCGAGAATGTCGGTGGCATC
>BCLF01000273.1:30863-43230 GCA_001602275.1 Zoysia japonica
TAACTGTCCGCCCACCCACAAAATCACAAAGATCAAATCAGCGATGCAGCCAGCAGAAACAAACACTTCCTTAGCAAACCATCTACGCAAACCAACTTCTAGCTACCAGAACAAGCTCAAAATCTAAACATGTCATGAAAAGCAAGCACGCACGTTTCGAAATGGCATCAAACAGCTGAATTGAAAACCGATTTCACGTTAGTACCAGGTACCCTCGGAAGGCGGTCTGGATCTTGACCGCAGCGAATTCCTCCCTTGACAAGCCAGGAGGCAATACCGACGCCTGTGCCGACGAAACTGGGGCAGCCTCTACAGTAACATGCTTGCTCTGCTCCTCGGCTTCAGGACGACCCTAACCTCCTCCTCCTCGGCCTGGCGAAGAGCTGGTCGAGCAGCAGGAGGGGGCGGCGCCGAGACATTGTGATGTGTACGTGGTTCTCGATCTTCTATCAGGTCGTGATAACTTTTGATTTGGCGGAGATACGACACACAATCGATCCGGTCTCAAATCAACACGATTCGAACTCCGCAATCGCAGCACCACTTTTTCTTTTGTTATCAACTGTGCGCACACGATTGACTTCATAAAAAAGGTTAATCCCTGCCTGCGAATCAAAGAACACAAGCAACAACAAGGAAGAACGTAACTCACTTACAAAATCTGGATTGAATCACGAAGTTAAATAACCAACAAGTGATCAAACGGCGAAATTATTTAGAAACAGGAGAAAACTAATCAAAATCTATCTTTAATGATGACGGCTACTAAATTTATAGAGTTTAGGTCGACCTTAGAGGCAAACCCTACTATTAATGGGTCTAAAAAAGATACAACGCTCAAGGCCAAAAGATAGTGTTGCAGCACCCGGCAAGTTTTTGGACGTCCTCTTGTTTTAACGATTCTTGCTGATTTCGGTCGAATTTGGAGATGAGAGCGGTGCCGTTCGAAAGGTTATCTTCTTAGATTTTCAACCATATCTAAACCGTTCAAAACGGCTCCCGTATGCGAGCTGGGCGTCCGTTTTAGTTTGGACTACTCCCTGAAACTCGAGGACAACTCGACTCTGAATTGTATTGAATATCCTACGGAGTTCAACGTGTCTTGCTGGTTCAGAGCATCTTCAGGTTCTTCATATTTTTTTTTAATTCTCTTCAAGGTTTCTAATCAATATAAAATTATTAAATATCAATCTATTTTTAAATAAAAAAAATATGTTTAAAAACGAGCTCACCTCAAAATTCAATTATCGTGTACAAACCCTTGTAATTAGACTATCTATGATACATGGATGAGTATCATGTGTATCCACCGATAAAATGTACTCGTCACATTGATTTCGAGAGAGAGGCGGATAGGGTCAGATCTAGTGGGGTCGGATTGCTTGCCGCCGACTTCCTCCTCAGTCTCTGCTCAATTCAAGGGGGAAAGTTTAGCTTGTGATCAGAACTCGGTTAGAACTAGTGTAACAAAAAAGAAATGCTAGAGAATAAAGGTGATGCTTTGATCACAGATCTGTGAAATGACTCGACAGGGAAGGTTCAAGAGGCAAATGCCATCCTACCAAAATTCAACCTTTTGTTTGACACAAACGAGACAACTCAATCGAAGCTCGGATCAAAATTCATGAGTCCAGAAATCCTGAACTCCTGAAATTTTCACAGACAAGCGTCAGCGAAAAAGTCGCCATTTTTAGCAATTCTTCACAATTTGGTAGGGAACCCAAATACTTATCGAATCCTAACGCGAACCGCACCACAAAATCCAAGCGAAACCCGTGATAAAAAAAAAAAGAAATTCGGGAGAAGCATTATTACCTCCTCCTTCTTCTCCTTGGATTCAGGACTGAACACCTTCTTGACCGCGCCGAACCACTTGCCCTTCTTCCCCATGGCTCCTCAGCGAGAACCAGCAATCGCTCGCTCCGGAGAGGACCGAGCCGCCAGAATCTATCGATATCCACCACCACCGGACCCAGACCCAGACACAAGACGCGACGAGGTGACCCGCGCACGCACCCACGCACGCACAGAGAGAACGCAACGGTACAGGAAGAAATCGCCGAATCTTTCTGCGAAAGCGACGCGGGCGTGCGCGGGCGGGCGGGCGGGCTCCGAGAATGTGTCTGTCAGCGGCGTGCGAGCTTCAGCTGATGAGTTACTGCAGGATTAGGAACTTCCCCGGCGAGAAGGAGACGCCAACGGTTGTTGGCTGGAGGAGCTAGGAGTAGGACCCTGGCACGTCGAGGTGAAGTGGTGCTTTGGAGGCAGCTGATAAGCAGGGCATAGTATCGGAATCTCCAGTAATCAGGTCTTTTTGGATCGAAAGATTTTTTTTTCTCAAAATCTTAGTATGATTTTTCTGTGAAATTCATGTATAATTTGGCACTGTGTTTTGCCTTGATTTATTTGAAGTACCGTTAAACCTCAAAACTTAGATGGTATTGCAAATCTAAAAGAATATTGAAAGCTTGTTAATTCGTAGTGCTCCGATGGTCAATGAGGAAAGGGAAGTGATGCCGTAAACCGCATTACTGCAGAAGGGCACTGTAGCGTGATCGCTACAGTAACCACGGCCGGAAACACTTGCGGATCCGTACAGCTACGGTGAAATCCGTTACTGTTTGACGCGAATTTACTGTTTACTCGTTACTGTATCATCGAATCAAATCCATCATTTTTTGATCTAATGGTTAAAAAGCTATCAAATTCTCTGGTACGGTGCACCTCTGCATTTTGACTCTAGGATTTGGTTCCTCTTCTATCCGAAGCCTGATGTCACCCGCACCGTGCGGGTTTCCTTACTGTGCGCGCTGGTCGCTGTCGGGTAATCTTCACGTCTACATGTCTAACTACCTCGCAGTGACGTGCAGTACGGTAAAGGATCCGATTCCTTCCTCATCGGAACCGACCTGCATCGTATGGCCGTTGCACCACATGGTCCATGTCATGGTCATTGACGAGACTATAACTAGCAGATATGCATATATTTTTTCTGTACTTGCCTAGGTGGCCAAAAATGATTTGGTGGTTCGATCTCAACAGCATGCAGACTCATCGATCACAAAGGGTCTGTGCTAGCCGATCTTCACTGATTATTTCCTCATTATTGTTATGCAACAAATTCTCTTGGTACTACTACACACCAACGGATCAAACACCAGTTTCTTTCCATTTAGTTTCTGCGTGCTTCTCAACTGCCGTTTCACATGGTTCCCTCTAGTTCAGGTTGTTTTTTAGGTGCCGTTTGGATTCGTGGAGTAGAAAGATGGGATAGGGAAATGAAAAGAAAGGTAAAAAATTTGGACCTTTGATTCTCTCGTCTGGTTAAATCGCAACCATCTATTTATTTTATATTCTCGATTTTAGCTTATTTCCTACTGTCCAAATGCCACCTTAAGAAAAAGGAAAGGTCTATTTCTCTTCCTCTCTCCAGGGGAATATGAGAGCCTGGAGTTCTTCGTAATTTTTTCCATATATTTTTCTGAACCTGATTTTCCCCATATTTTAATCTGACAGACAAGAGTACGGGTCAAACCGCTGGCTACGAACACGGTAAAACAAGGCACCGATGAATAGCATTGCCATCGGCTGCGAGTCTCCTTCGTAGTGCTCCCCGCCACACGTTTAGTTTAAACTAAAACCGTCATGAGTTGCAAAGCGCCGCTCGTGGTTCCTCGCCAGTTCACGGTTGTTAATTAAGCAAATCACATATCGATCTTTTAGAACCCGCCAATCGTTGGGTTTCGGTAGAACTCAGTACATGTTATGCCATCTGGTCGGTCTTATATCATTCACACAAAATCGTTGAAGCTACAACGATAAGAGTTTCAAATTATCAATTATTTTATTAATCAGTGGCACAGTGTTTGAACAAATTGAACTTTGAACAGGACTGATGCTAGCTGACCGTTTCATGAGCTGCTGCTTTGTAGGAGTACTAAGTAATGGAAGGTAAGATGCCGTTTTCAACTTTGCGAAAAGATGACGACGATGATCAAGTGGTTGCTTGTGTTCAGGGCTTAATTTTATCGACGGCTTTTAACTTGGCCCCGCGCCTTTATCGATTGCTTCTTTGGACGGATATCTCTCTCCTCGGTGACGAAAGTCACAGACTAATAGAGTCATCGGAGTATCTTCTTCAATCCTAAATGTACTATGCGTAGATTAAACACAATCTAGCGCCGGAGGAGCCGGACCGGTCTTAAGTTTTTTTTTTTTTTTTGCAACTACTCCATTAGATATAACAAGCTCTGTTTGAACAAATCTCATTTGTCCTGTTTCGGGGGACTTCGTGTAGGCATGGGAAGACGGGCCCAGCCGCCCAGGCGTGAACCAAACAGGTCCAACGGCTATGTGTACTGGGCCGTAGTGGTCCAGTAAGTTGAGCCCACGTAATTTGCAGCTCGTTGGAAGACGCGGCTGCTCGTGGGGTGAATTGTTTCTGAACCTAGAGCTGAAACTATGTGTATTGTTCCTGAATTCGAACTATTCGTGTGAGTTGAAACTAGAGCTCCTGAAACTGCTGAAACTATGTGTATTGTTCGTGTGCCTGCTACTAGTACTTCTTTTGTTCACTATTTTCTACATATTTTGTTGCTCTTTTTTCGTTTGAAACAAGGCTCATGCTGCTCTCATTCAAAATGCAATTCGTAATGACTGGAGCTGGGCATTGTAACGTCATGACAGAAATAATAAATTTTGAAGGTGCCTAGGTATTAATTTTTAGAGGAAAATTCAACTATATATTGAAATAAAAAGATGATAAGCAGGCTTAAAAAAAGATGACAAGCATGGAACTTGAGGCGTGTTCAATATTTTTGTCACTGTTACCATCTACAATCAAGTACATATAGTCATTAGAAATTCAGTATGCTGAAAATTAAAGTAAGAGAAAAATGGGAATTTCAACCCTATATAACACCGTTACCAGTAAAAATGGACAGAAGGGCACGGAAGGAAGAACGAGTTTCATTCGATCTTTATAAGAATTTCAAAACGAAAAGGGTCATAAAGAGAAGAGTTTTTTTTTGTTTTGCTCTTAGAAGGAATGCAACATGCTAGCTCATCGATCACAAGTGTCTCTATTCCTCTGCCACGCAAATCTTTACTAATTAAATCATCATTATTGCTATGCAACAAATTCTCTTGTTACCATACACCAACCAGATCAAACACGAGTTTCTTTCCATTTATTAGTAGTTTCTGCATGCTTGTCAATTGCTATTTCACATGGTTCCCTTCCGTTCAGGCTTCTACTCAAGGAAAAGAAAAGGCCTCTCTCTCTCTCTCTCTCTCTCTCTCTCTCTCTCTCTCTCTCTCTCTCTCTCCATCCATTGGAGCCTGGAGTTCAATACTCGTAGAACTTTTTGCATATTAATCTGACAGACAAGAGTACGGGGTCAAACCGCTGGCTGCAATCACGGTCAAACAAGACAAAGCTGCTGAGTATCTTTCATGGTGCTCCCCGCCAGCCGTTTAGTAGTTAACTACTGTAAAAGTGTAAAACCGTCGCCAATTGCAAAGCGCCGCTCGTGGTTCCTAGCCAGTTCACGGTTTTTTTTAAAAAAAAAAGAATTAAACACAACACCGATCGATGATCAATCAACTCTGGCACCACGTATTTGAACAAACGTGTCACGGCCCATGGGCCTGCCGTATCTGGCTCCCCATCGTGTCTATATGTACACAACACCTGCTCCTGAATAATCATTGCGTATTTCACAAACCCTACAACGCTTTCATGGTATCACAAGCAGTTCGCTACCCGTGGCCGCGCTTCCGCAAACCCTAGCCGCCGCTGATTCGTCGCCGGCCCTCACCAATCCCAAGGCCGCCACTGATTCGTCGCCGGAGAGCACCATGAATCAGCGGCTGTCCTCCTGACATCGGCCCTTTTCCTCGATTCCTATCGCCGATTTCTCGGCAGGAGCCCTCGTCCCGTCACCGTCCTTCACGGACGTTGGAACCACCCGTGCAATCTCTTCACTCGCCCGATCGTCGCGGCTATGGCATCCAACGACGACGCTGCTGCCGCGGCAGCCGCCGAAACCGCGGCCAAGCGCCTTGATGAGGTGCTCACCGCCAAAGAGGCCGCCAACGCCACCCTGCACACGCAGGCGATCGCCGTCCTCAACATCAAGATCCTAGTGTCCGTGACTTTGGAGAAACCGGCTAACAACTACAGCCGCTGGCGCAACCTCTTCCTCACCGTCCTCGGCAAGTACAACCTCAAGGACCACGTCCTCTCCGACGACGCCTACCTGGCCGGCCGACTTGGTCGACCATGGACTGCTGCGTACTCACTTGGATCTACGGTACGGTACCGTGTCAAAGGAATCTACGGCACCGTATCAAACGATCTGCAGCAATCCTTGATGAACCGTGACCCCAGTGCTCGTGCGGCTTGGCTGTACCTCGAGGACGAATTCCTAGGGCAGCAGGAATCTCGTGCTCTACTGTTGGAGGCCGAGTTCCGCACCTTCAAGCAGGGCGATCTCTCCATCATCGACTACTGCCGCCATCTCGAAACGATGGCCGCGTCTCTTGCCGAGCTGGGCGATCCAATCGCCGATCGGCAACTCGTCCTCACCCTCTTCCATGGCCTCAACGGAAAATTTCAGCACATGGTGTCAAACGTGAAGATGCAGCGGCCGTTCTCCACGTTCGACGGGGCACGCACACTGTTGCTCCTTGAGGAGATTGATCTCAACGACATCACCGATGATGGCTCTCCTGCTGCACCATCGGCGTTCCTTGCAACTCTGCCATCACAAGCGCCGCGTCCGCCGGCCCCGGTTTCTACCGGCTTCGACACATCTTCTAGATCACGTAACCAACAACGTTCTGGTCCACGTTCTGGTGGCCCCCATGGTGCAACTCCCGGTCATGGTGCTGGCAACTCCGGCAACCCATGGTCCGGGGCAGTGCAAATATGGCCTCATGGCTATGGTGGGCTTCCCTGCCCTGTGCTTCACCCTCCGACGATGCCGTACGACGCGCCCTCTCCTCAGCCGGCGTTTCACATGGTGCCTCACCAGGGACCCTACTACCCTGGGTCTCTCTACCCGGCCCCTCCCCCTGGTTTTGGCTACGGGAAGGAGCGCCCCACCTGTCCCATCGTTGGCGTCTCCGACTCCACCACCACCGTTGACACCTTGGTCTCCCATGTCTGGTGGCCCTTGGGAATAGGCGTCACTCATCAACAACTTCAATACGATGTCTCTGACGCCACCCCCCAGCTTCAACGAGTGGTATGCGGATTCTGGTGCTGGTTCCCATATGACCGCCCACCCTGGTATTCTCTCTTCCTCTCACCCTCCCTCTGTATCTGATACTTCATCCACTATAGTCCATAATGGCGCCTCACTGCCCATTACTTCCATCATCCTTTGTTCTTCATAATTTTTTAGTTTCCCCTAGCATTATCAAGAACTTAATTTCCGTTCGCCGATTCACCACTGATAACAACTGTTCTATCGAGTTTGACCCATTTGGCCTTTCTGTGAAGGATCTTCAAAAACGGAGCGTGATCGCCAGGTGCAATAGCACGGGTGACCTCTACCCGTTCTTTCCATCCACCCGCGACGCACCTGCTCTCACCACTACTGCCTCCACCACACCCTATGGCATCGTCGTCTCGGTCACATCAGCTCCGATGCTATGTCCACGCTTATTCGTTCCTACGCTATCCCATGTAATAAACCCAAACATGATCACATTTGTCATGTGTGCCAGTTGGGTCGTCATGTTCATCTTCCCTTTGGGACATCCACCTCTAGAGCCGTCAATAAATTTGATTTAATACACTGTGACCTCTGGACATCCCCCATTGCCAGTGTGTCGGGTTACAAATATTATCTCGTTATTATTGATGATTGCTCTCACTATGCTTGGACATCTCCGCTTCGCCTCAAATTCGAGATATTTGCCACCATATCTCAATTTTTTTCCTATGTGCGCACGTAGTTTGGCACCACTGTCAAGGCAGTCCAGCGTGACAACGGCTGAGTTTGATCTCTCTTCGGCCCGTATGTTCTTCCTCTCCCAAGGCACCATTCTCCGTATGTCATGTCCCTATACTTCCTAGCAGAGCAGCAAGGCTGAGCGCGCTCTTCGCATCATTAACAATATTGTGCGCTCGCTCTTGTTTCAGGCTAACCTTCCTCCCACTTATTGGGCTGACTCCCTCCATACTGCCACTTATCTCCTTAATCGTCACCCCATTAAGACCCTAGGTGACCTCACACCGTTCTTTGCTCTTCATGGCACTCATCCTTCATACACTCGTCTTCGTGTTTTTGGATGCGCCTGTTATCCTAACTTGTCTTCCACAGCTCCCCACAAATTGTCATCTCGTTCCACCTTGTGTGTCTTCCTAGGTTATTCATCTGATCACAAGGGCTACTGATGTCTCGACCTCCATTCCAACAGGATCATCATATCTCGTCACGTGATTTTTGATGAGTCCTTGTTTCCCTTCTCTGAGATGTCCACCTCACCCTCGGATCCTACCACTTTGGATTTCTTGAATGACGATGACACTACTACTCTGCCCATCGGGCCTAGTTCTGTGGTTGCAGGTAACCTCCCCGGCGCGCCCCTGTCCTTTGCGCCCGATGTTGCACTGGCACCTGCGGCGTCCTCACCCGTGCCCGGCGCGTCCTCTGGCCTTGATGGCGCCCCTAGCTCCCCCACGCCCAGCTCTGCTGCCCATGCGGACACGTCGTCCCAGGTCGTTGCCAGTAGAGCTGGCCGCACCGTCGACGTTCCTACGTCTGGCTCTGCTGCCCCTGCGGACATCATGTCTCATGTTGCTGCCAGTAGAGCCGGAGCAGGCCGCACCACCGCTACCCACCCTCATCCTGTAGTGCCTGTGGTCAATAACCATGGCATGCAGACACGAGGCAAGTCCGGCTTCGTCCAGCCGGTGGATCGACTCAATCTGCATGTACGACCCTCTCACCCGTGCCGAAGACTGTTTGCTCCGCCCGTGCCGACTCAATCTGGCGGGCGGCAATGCAGGCCGAGCTCGACGCCCTGCTGGCCAACGACACTTGGACCTTGGTTCCCCGTCCGTCTGAGTGTCAACATCGTCACCGGTAAATGGGTCTATCGTTACAAGTTTTTGTCTGATGGCTCTCTTGATCGCTATAAGGCCAGATGGGTTCTTCGAGGCTTCACTCAGCGACCCGAGATTGATTATGAAGAGACCTTCAGTCCAGTTGTCAAGCCAGCTACAGTACGGGTTGTTCTCACGTTAGCTCTGTCTCGTTCTTGGCCGATTCATCATATGGATATCAAGAATGCTTCTCCATGGCCCAATCATGTTTGCAAGTTGAACAAGTAATTAACTGGATTGAAGCAGGCTCCTCGCGCGTGGCACAACCGCTTTGCTAGTCACATTACCTCTCTCAGTTTGTTGAGGCCAAGGCTGACACCTCTCTTTTCATATATTGCCGTGGTGCTGACACAACCTTCCTACTTCTCTACGCGGATGATATTGTTCTCACTGCATCATCACAAAGTTTTTTCCAGCAGATCATTGCAGCACTTCAGCGGGAATTCTCTATGACTGATATGGGTCCTCTTCATCATTTTCTGGGCATCTCAGTTGATCGTCGAGCTGATGGTTTATTTCTCTCTCAGCAGCAGTATATACTGGACATTTTAGACCGCACTGGTATGAGCGACTGCAAGCCTTGCAGTACTCCGGTTGACACTCACGCCAAGCTGTCTGCCGATGGTGCTCCGGTTGCTGATCCGACGCATTATCACAGTATTGCCGGCGCGCTTCAGTACCTCACCTTCACACGTCCGGATATTGCCTATGCTGTCCAGCAGGTATGTCTTCATATCCATGACCCGAGAGAGCCTCACCTCGTCGCTCTGAAGCGCATTTTGCGCTATATCCGTGGTAGTTTGAAACTTGGACTTCATCTCTACCGCACCTCACCTGTTGATCTCACTGTGTATTCTGATGCTGATTGGGCTGGCTGTCTCGATACTTGCCGTTCCACCTCTGGTTATGGCATCTTTCTAGAAGACAACCTGATTTTCTGGTCTTCGAAGCGTCAGGCTACTGTCTCCATATCTAGTGCAGAGGCTGATTACCGCACTGTCGCCAATGGAGTCGCGGAGGCGTGCTGGTTGCGCCAACTTCTCCATGAGCTTCATTGTCCTCTCAGGCGAGCCACGATTGTGTATTGTGAGAATGTCAGTGCTATTTATCTATCCACCAACCCCGTTTAGCATCAGTGGACCGAGCATGTGGAGATTGATCTACACTTTGTACGTGACCGCGTCGCTCTTGGCGAAGTTTGTGTCCTACATGTCCCCACGACATCTCAGTATGCCGACATCTTCACCAAAGGGCTTCCCACGTCGGTCTTTATGGAGTTTAGGCCCAGTCTTAATGTTCGCGGTGCTCCCAGTTCCAACTACGGGGACTGTTAGATTGTAAACGTGTCACGGCCCATGGGCCTGCCGTATCCGGCTCCCCAACATGCCTATATGTACACAACACCTGCTCCTAACACCTGCTCCTGAATAATCATCGCGTATTCCACAAAGTCTACTACGCTTTCACTGACTGATGCTAGGATCACTTCATAAGCTGCTGCTGCTGCTAGTAGTAGTAGTAATAGAGAAGGTAAGATGTTGTTTTTAACTTTGCGGAAAAGATGATAATGATGATGAAGTGGTTGGTTGTTTTTAAGGGAAGAGGTGACTTTAATCTGGCTGGCCCGCGGTTTTATCAATCGCCTCTTTCGATAGGTATCTTTCTCCTCGGTGACGAAAAGCACAGACTAATAGAGTCATTGGAGTACCTTCTTCAATCCTAAATATAGATTAAACACGATGGGGCGCTGGAGCTGGTCACTGGACCGGTCACGAGCGATGCACGGGCTGGTACGTGACCGTGCCTCAGCGTTTCAAGGCGGCGCGTGCGACGCACAACCTGTGCAACCAGTAAGTAATGGACGCGTCCATGGCCAGGCCGGCTCCCTCGTGACCGTGTCCGGCCGGCTCCACTCTTTCTCTGGAAATAATTCGTTGCAAACAATGCTCTGTTTGGCCAATCTATAATTTCGCTGTCCTGGCCCTGGGGATTTCGGGTGGGCACGGAACAGCTGAACGGGACCGGGGCGTGAACCAAACGGGATCCAACGGCTACATGTACTGGGCCAGGCCGTGGCCCGGTAACTTGAGGCCGTATAAATATGTAATCTGTCACTGGGCCCGCTGGACAAACGCAAGGAGACGAGATGTGGGCCAAACACACGTGCGTATGGGAAAGGAAGCCCACGGAGTAACGGGAACGGTTACGGAAGAGGCGGCGGAGAAGATTAACTAGTTGCTTGACCAGAGTGTAGTACAAATCTGGGCATACCTTTATTAGTAACCTCTTGGCAACGATCAAGTTCTTATCAGTTTAATATTGTACGTATCTGATATTTGGGCCACCGGCTCATAGTCATAAGCAAGCAAGTCTCAGATCAAGTGAGTGCCGCTTCTTCCAAAGCTGAAATGGGGAAGGATTATAGATTGTAGCTAAGCTGAAACAACAGTTCAGTTCATGGGTTTCCGTGACAAAAATACAGGTACTGCCGACACAGCAGCTCTAGTTTCACTCTTCGCAGCAGAGGCAGCTGTTAAAACTGATGGATCCTACGACATCATGGTTTACATTTCAATCTTAAACGGAGTTCATCCGACGACATCATGGTTTACACTCCAATCCGTTCCATATTTCCAGTCACACAATTTTCCTGATCAGTCATAGCTACTATTCATCAACCAACTTTTTTTTTTCAAAGACACATGATTTCTCTCAATACGAAACTCTGATGGAACTGCACGGTTCTCATGAACAAATTCCAAAACGAGAGAGAAAACGCAGACAGAAATAGTAACTGCTAGCTAGAAACCCACACTTCTTCATTTCGCGGCCATTCATCTCGTCTCCCCCCCAAGTTTCTACACACGGTATTATTGCAACCCACCGTGGGAATTCGCGAGACAACATCGTCTCACAACGAAGGGATCGATCATCAAGCTAAAGAATCACAAAGAAAAAAAAAATCAGAATAAATACTACTATTGCTTGGGGGGGCATTTCTCTCCCGCGGGTAATCCATGCGTGGCCCCAGATCTAAAAACCAAAAGAACAAAAAATGAGAGAGAGAGAGAGAGAGAGAGAAAGGGAAATGACTTCCTTTCCTTTGTTACCGCCACATTTACAGCAACAACTCCGCGCTGTTTCCTTCTTTTTTTTCAGGTTCTGCAGCTGCTCGCTTTCTCTCTCTACCTTCTATTGTGAGGTTTTGGAGCGGCGGTTTGGAGAGGGACGTAGTTGGGCACGCTGTAC
>BCLF01000274.1:0-43211 GCA_001602275.1 Zoysia japonica
ACACCTTGATAGGAGCGCAAACAACATAGAGTAATATAAATTAGCAAAAAAGACCGCGAAACGAATGGTGAGTGAGGCAAGAGGTCGGATGTTTGATGCTTTATACCATCAACTAGGCACAAAAAAGGGGGAAAAGACATCTTTAAGACAGCCGAAAGTTGAGAGAGAAAAACTAGGGACCTTACCCAAGTTAAATGCATCAAGGACGAGGCAGAGCGGCTGCTAGTAAATGACAAATAGATCAAGAATAGTTGGAGAGAGTATTTCGCTAAACTCTTTAACGAAGATAGTGGGAGCTCATCCATTGATTTGGATATCTCTTCCGATGACCTAAATAGGCACTTTGTGAGATGGATTCATGAATTAGAGATAAAGGAGGCCTTGAAAAGGATGAAAGGAAGTAAGGTGTTGGATCCAGATGGGATTCCCATTGAAGTGTGGAAATGTTTTCGGGATGCAGCAATAGTTTGGCTCACTAGTTGTTCAACCTTATTTTCCGATCAAATAAGATGCCTGACAAGTGGAGGCGGAGTATTGTAGGTGTGATCTTCAAGAACAAGAGAGATGTTCAAAGTTGCACTAATTATCGAGGGATCGAGTTAATGAGCCATACAATGAAGCTATGGAATAGGGTTATTGAGCATTGCGTGAGGAGACTGACGAGAGTCACCCAAAACCAATTTGGTTCATGCCTGGGAGATCCACGATGGAGGCAATTTTTTTAATAAGGCAACTGATGGAAAGATACAGAGAACAGAAGAAAGATCTGCATATGGTCTTCATTGACCTAGAGAAGGCTTATGATAAAGTGCCAAGAAACGTCATATGGTGGGCATTGGAAAGGCACAAAGTTTCAACAAAGTACATTAACCGTATTAAGGATATGTACAACAATGTGGTGACAAGTGTCTGAACAAGTGATGGAGACACCATTGATTTTCCAATTAATATAGGAGTGCACCAAGGGTCTGCTTTGAGGCCTTATCTTTTCACTTTGGTGATGGATGAGATCACACGAGACATAGAAGGAGACATTCCTTGGTTTATGCTCTTTGCAGATGATGTGGTGCTAGTGGATGAGAGCAGGTCAGGGGTCAACCAGAAGTTAAAATTATGGAGACAGACTTTGGAGTCAAAGGGTTTTAGATTTAGTAGGTCTAAAATAGAGTATATGAGGTGTGACTTTAGTGCTACCGCAGTTAGGGAGGGCGATGTGTGACTTGATGGCTAGGTGCTACCCAAGAAAGGACATGTAACGACCAGGATTTTCCTTACCTTTCGATAAGTCCCGATCTTCTGTGACTTTGCCAATCCCAGGAGTTTGGCAAGCACGACATCACAAGCGGTCAATCAAGAAACCATAACAGAAATATTAAACAAGAAACAAGAATAGAAAATAGCAGGTCAAAGTAAAATTATTAGAATAAAATCCTCCAAAGCGTCCATCGGCACGCAGGTCGGAAACATCTCAGAGCAGATATATCTCTATTGAGAATCCAACAAAAGCAACAGCGGAAGCATCAACATGGCAGGGGTAGCGAACCTCCTCCACACAGGCTAGCTCGAGCGTAGGAGCGGACGTCACGGACCGTCAGAGACGTAGTCGAAGTCGAAGCTGAGAGTATCCTCTGAAAACAACAAATTAGAAAGCCATGAGTACGAATACTCAGCAAACCGCGTACTACCTAACAACAATGTATGCATGCAAATGGTTTTAAGGGTAAAGGCATGGCTCAAGTGCTAAATGCAAGTTTAAAACATTTATTTTATTTAAAGGTGCAAGAAAGCTTTTAATTTAAAACTGCCAAATTTTATTATCTTGCCCCACAGAGATCTCCGTTATCTCGGACGGGGGTTCATTTTAATGCCGATGTAAACTCCACACTCGGCCACAGCTCAAAGGCCGGACTCAAAAACATTTTGAAAAAGGAGAGGAGGAAGAAAAGCAAAGCTACTCAACGAGGAGCACAATCAGGGAGGTGTCCTTGCAAAAGGACGTGGCAATGCGCATCGACTAAAACTCTGCAGAGGTTATGCACCTGGACCCACGAGATGCGTCATCGAGAACTATCGTCGTAGCCCCGACGAACACACAAGACCCATCCACAAGCTTTAACTGGCGTTATCCGTCCTCCAGGATAAGGATCCCCAAAAGCCTTCGCAATCGGGTCCTGAAGCTGTGAAGAGCCTACCACTGATCAAGTGGGGTATCTCGATCTCATGTGGGGAGTCAGAGCTCTACACCACACTAACACAACACCGCCAACCCACGGGTAAACAACCAGTCTCGGCAAGCTTCAAAATCAAGCCAACTACCCATACAGGGTAACGTAGTGTGCATGGTTCTCAACTGAGCGTACAAGGCTCGAAGGACTCGGTCCTTAATTGCTGGGGCAGGCACCAACTCCAACCTCAACGCCAACAACAAGTCTCACGGAAAGATTCCAGCCCGGATCTTCCCGTTGTACCCGCAACAGGTACGCCCACAGGGACTTCCCAAAAGTCCCCCAGCTCCTCATACTCCAACCTGCCCCCGCTAAGTAGTTATGTATAGTTATTTGCAAAACACATACATTTGAAGCACAGTTCTAAAAACATTTAACACAAATTCTATTTTATGATGATAGGTGTGACATAAAAATTAAATGCGACTAAGCATGGCTAAGCATAAAAATATAAAATAAATATTTTAAAGCAATCCTAGGGTTGATATTTGTGGAACAGTAAATTGGCACGGCTTAGGAATGTTGCTATCACATTTTAAAATAGTTGGCACGCAAATTAAGGTTGCAAACAAAACATGCAGTTTAAAATGCTGGGAACAAAGTGATCAAGGAACGTGGCTTGCCTGGCAACTCGAGATCGAAGTCGAGATCTAGATCGACGAACTGATCGGGCTCACAGAACTCCTTCTCAGGAACAGCAGCTAATCACAACACGAATAAGAGGGATTAGACGCTAATTACGCGACAAAATAGAACCAGAAATTAAATCTAAATTGAAATGCGCAAAACGTTCCCAGAACAACCCTACACGACAATCGTGACGAGACAAATTAACGGAACAATTTCGGGATTAATTGGAGATCAAACAGGGTTTCCGAAAGATCTAGACCACAAGGATTTAGATTAATTGTAGAATAATTAATCGAAGATTAAGTTAGCAATTAATTTAACAATTAATCGGATAGAAAAAGAAATTGAAAAGAGGAGAAACTAATCTCACCGAGATCTGAAAATCGGAGATCGGAGTCGACGCACTGGAATACCGGAGAAGAGAACTGGAAATTGAAGGCGCGAAGACCGAGACAGCAGGCGACGCGAACGGCAGGGTCCAGTGCACGGGGCGGCGCAGATCCAACGGAAAACTCGGTGCGGAGACGGCGTGGACCGGAGGACAACGCGCGGCAACTCGGCGGACGGCGTCGGACCGGAAAACTCGAAGACTCGGCGCGATGTGTTGCTGGCTGGCGACGTCAACGGCGCGGAGATCGAGTACTGGAAACTCGGCCGACGGGCGACGCGGCTGGACAGCACGGTGCGGGAACCGAGGAATCTGAAGACGGCGTCACGCGGAAGGCTCGATGCGACGCTGGCTGGAGACGCGGCGCGAGACTCCAGGCGGCCTGCAGAAACGGCGCGACGTGGACGGCGACGTGCGGCGGTGGGATCGAGATGGGGCAGGCGCGCGACACGGAGCGAAGGCGGTTGGCAGAAAACTCGGCTTGCGGTGGAAGAAAGGAGAAAGAGGAACGTAAAATGAGATAAGGATTTGGGGTTAGGGTTAGAGGGTATTTATAGGAGGGTGAAAATGGGGGGTTAGGAATTAATCTGGGAATTAATTGAAAAATGTGAAACAATTAAGAAGGCTGAAGAAATTAATTAGAGAAGATATTTAGAGACCCGAAAATTAATTAGAGAAATTCTGGAAAATAATTTTAGCCCAAACGTAAAAATTACGCGGACTAAATTATTTTGGCACCAGATCAATTTAGATAAATGGATTTCGAATTGTACGGAAAATAATTCGGAACGAATGATTTTTTAACGGAACGAAATATTGGATCAGACAATTTAATTGGAAAATAATTTAGGAAATCGCCACTTTATTTAATTCGAAAATTCGGGATGTTACAGACTCCCCCCTTACAGGATCTCGTCCTCGAGATCAAGGAGCGGACTCAAACAGATAGGGAAACTTCTTCCTCCGATCATCTTCCTTCTCTCAGGTAGCCTCTCGCTCAGTGTGGTTGCTCTACTGAACCTTGAGAAACTTGATCTTAGACTTCCACGTTTCCTTGAACGCCTCATCAAGAATCTTCACCAGGTACTCCAGGTACTCGAGCGTGTCCTGAATATCCGAAGCATCAGGGACAACTCGCTCCTCCGACACTCGAAGACACTTCTTCAAGTGAGAGACGTGGAACACCGGATGCACACCCGCAAGCTCGGATGGCAAGTCCAACTTGTAAGCAAGATCACCGATCTTCCTGAGAATCCGAAAAGGACCAACAAACCTCGGAGCCAACTTCCCTCGAACATGGAAGCGATGCGTGCCACGAAGAGGTGACACCTTGAGATACACCCAATCATCAACCTCAAAAGAAAGAGGCCTCCTCCTCTTATCTGCATAGCTCTTCTGACGGCTCTGAGCAACCCGGAGATGCTCTCTGATCTTCTCAACCTTCTCCTCAGCAACTCTGATAGAATCAGGACCAAAGAAGGACCTCTCACCAACCTCTGACCACATGAGCGGGGTACAACATCTCCTACCATATAACGCCTCAAAAGGTGACATACCCAAACTGGCCTGAAAACTATTGTTGTAAGAGAACTCCGCAAAAGAAAGACTGTCCTCCCAGCTCTGCCCATAGGTGATCACACAAGCTCTCAACATATCCTCCAGAATTTGGTTCACACGCTTTGTCTGACCATCTGTCTGAGGGTGATAAGCTGAACCGTACACCAGGTGTGTACCCATAGCCTCATGCAAACTCCTCCAGAATCTCGCGGTAAAGTGAGGCCCGCGATCAGACAGAATGCTCCTCGGTGCACCATGCAACCTCACAATGTGATCGATATACAACTTGGCCACCTGATCAACTGAGTACCTCTCATTCACAGGAATGAAATGAGCGGTCTTAGTCAATCGATCCACCACCACCAAGATAGCATTATGATGACGAGACGACAACGGCAAACCTGTGATGAAGTCCATACTGATGTCATCCCACTTCCAGGAAGGGATCGACAATGGCTTCGGCAATCCAGCCAGCCTCTGGTGCTCAGCCTTAACTCGCCGACAAACATCACACAAGGCAACATACTCATCAATGTCTGCCTTCATGCCAACCCACCAGAAACAAGTTCTCAGATCCTCGAACATCTTGGTGCAACCTGGGTGGATAGAAAACCTTGAATCATGAGCCTCTCTCAGAATAGCATTCCGCAACTCTGGCACTCTGGGAACACAGATACGGTCTTCAAACCACAAAGCACCCTGCTGATCCACTCGAAAACCCGGTGCTTTGCCTCTCCTCATCTTCTTCAAGATCGACTGAACCTCTCTATCCAGCTTCTGAGCTGACTTTATCTCCTCAATCAACAACGGCTGCAACCTGAGCTCGTGCAAGAAACCCTGAGGAACAATCTCAACTCTCAAACTGGCCAGATCTGCAAGAATCTCTGACTGCTCAGACATCAAGGAAGAACAATAAGCCTTACGACTCAAAGCATCGGCTACCACATTGGCTTTACCCGGGTGATAGTTAATGCTAAGATCGTAATCCTTGATCAACTCTAGCCACCTCCTCTGCCTCATGTTCAGCTCTGACTGGGTGAACATGTACTTGAGACTCTTGTGGTCGGTGAAGATCTCACATCTGTTGCCGATCAGATAGTGTCTCCAAATCTTCAAAGCATGCATAACAGCTGCCAACTCAAGATCATGCGTCGGATAGTTCAACTCATGCTTCTTCAACTGCCTCGAAGCATAGCACACAACCTTCTTGTTTTGCATCAGCACACGACCCAAACCCTGACGAGAAGCATCACAGAAAACCTGAAAGTCCTGGTGAATATCCGGCAAGGTCAAAACAGGCGCAGATGTCAGCCTCATCTTCGGCTCCTGAAAACTCTTCTCACAAGCATCTGACCAGATAAACGACACACCCAACTGAGTCAACTCGGTCATAGGCTTAGCAATCTTGGAGAAGTTCTCAATGAATCGGCGATAGTAACCTGCCAATCCAAGAAAACTCCTCACCTCAGAAACTGACCTCAGAGATTCCCACTCCACAACAGCCTTGACCTTCTCAGGATCAACGGCAACACTCTCAGCTGTGACAACATGGCCCAGAAAAGCAACCTTCTTAAGCCAGAACTTGCACTTGCTGAACTTGGCATACAGCTGATGAGATTTCTACCTCCCAAGCACAACTCTCAGATGCTGCTCATGCTCTTCGGCTGACTTGGAATAGACGAGGATATCATCAATGAAAACCACCACGAACTTATCCAGCTCAGCCATGAACACCTTGTTCATCATGTTCATGAAGTAGGCAGGGGCATTAGTGAGTTCAAAAGAAACGACCAGAAACTCATAAGACCCATACCTCGTCACGAACGAAGTCTTCGGAATGTCAGAAGGTCGAATCTTCATCTGATGATACCCCGATCTCAAATCAATTGAGGAAAAGAACTTCGCACCCTTCAACTGATAAAACAAATCATCGATCCTTGACAAAGGGTACTTGTTCTTTATCGTCACCTCATTCAAAGAACGATAGTCAACGCACATGCGCATTGACCCATCCTTCTTCTTCACGAACAGCACTGGGGCTCCCCACGACGAAGCACTCGGCTGAATGAACCCTTTACTCAAGAGCTCATCAATGTGCTCCTTAAGCAAAGCAAGCTCATTGGAAGACATCCGGTACGGCCGCTTGGCAATCGGCGCGGTACCAGGAAGAAGATCGATCACGAACTCAACATCTCAATCTGGAGGATGTCCCGGCAGCTCATCGGGAAACACCTCTGAAAACTCACGAACAACAGGAATCTGCTCCAAAGATAGCTCCTGCAAGCTGCAAACTGAAGGTGGAACTCTGGACGCTCTAGGAGCACACACCACTCGAACACCGTGGTGGTTGACCAAAGACACAACCTTCTCAGCACAAGTGATGACTCCCTTGTGCCTCGCTAGCCAATCTATCCCCAAGATGACATCAATGTCACGCGAGGGAAGGACGATGAGATCGGCTAGAAAAACCACACCCTCTATCAAGATCCGAACACCTATACACTCAACATGACTCTTGTAGACTCCAAGAGGTGAAGTGGTAAGAGTAGGTATAGCTAAGAGTGAGGTAGGAAGATTGTGTGTGGACGCAAACGCCGACGACACAAACGAATACGTAGCCCCCGAATCGAACAAAACCGTCGCTAGGTGGGAGTGAACCAAGAACTCACCAACGACGACGTCAGGTGCCTCCTGAGCCTCCTCCACCGAGATGTGGTTCAGGTGGCTGCGCGTGACGCTCGGCTGAGCAGCGCCACGGCCCGCTGAACGCACTTCTCGTCCTCCTGACTGGTGCGGTGGCCTAGCGGGAGTGGCAAACTGAGCACCACCTCCCCTAGGTCCCTGCTGCTGACGCCTCGGACACTGAAACACCTTGTGACCCTCCTGGCCACACTCGAAGCAGCGAACCGAGGGCTGACCCCCTGTCGGACGGAAAGAGGACTGCTGCTGCTGGAAGGCACCTCTCTGGCGCTGGGAACTCTGCTACTGGACTAAAGCTGGAGCAGGAGCAGTGGATCGGGCGAAGGTGGGCTGTCCCGATCCCTGCTGGAAAGAACCACTGAAACGCTGACGCTGCGAAGCCTCACGACTGGGTCCCTGACCAAGAGCTCTCCTCTTAGCATCCTTGGACCGGTCGAGCTTCTGAAGTGACACCTCCAAAGTTAGGCATCTGTCAATCAGCTCACGATGGCTCCTCTGAACACCTCCGTCCAGGTACAGAAGCATCTCAAGACGTAGGCCCTTCCAGAACTAGTACATCTTACGACGCTCAATCGAGACCTCCTCAAGTGCAAAACGGCTCAGCTGAGTGAAGCGGTTGGCGTACTCGGTGACAGACATACTCCCCTGACGAAGAGTACGAAACTCCTTCGCCTTCGTCTCTATGGCTCCCTCTGAGATGTGGAAACCACGGAAGACGGTGACTAAGTCGTCCCAAGTGAACAGCTCAGGCTCGTCAAGTGTGGCGTACAAAGTGTCCCACCAAGCACCAGCTGCACCTGTCAACTGGTGTGCTGCCAGACAAATTGCCTCCTGGTCGTCACACTGAATCAGGTCCAGCTTCTTCTCGATATCCCTGAGCCAGTCGTCAGCATCCAAAAGATCGACTGCACGATCAAAAGTGGGAGGGCGCATGCTCAGAAACATCGCCATGCGAGAACCAGCCTACTGGTGATACGGTGCTACGTCAGAAGCAGGAGCACGACCACGAGGCTGCTGCTGTGACTGCCCGACAATATGCTCAAGCAGAAGCGTCTGTCGGGCCATCACCTCCGCCAGGTTCGGAGCAGCTGGAAGCTCCACACCAGGCGCGGCAACTCCAGCAGGCTCGAACTCTGGGTCCATGGCAACTCCTCTGCCACGACCTCCGGCCTGAGGGGCAGGGGCTCCCGCACGGCTACGCCCTCAACCAAAGCCAGGCGCGTAGCCGCAAGTGGCAATGGTACATGGCCTCCAGCGCCGCGACCACGACCTTTGGGGACAGCACCATGACCACGTCCACCGGGTGGCGGTACCTCAGGGTCCTCCAGAGCGGCCTCCTCAAAACGAGCGTGAAGGCGTGCAGACCTCCTCAGAGCCATCTGTTGCAGAAAACAATTCTGATTAGAAAGATAGCATTACCAGAATCAGAATTACTGAAGAAGATAGAAAACCAGCAGATCAGAACGAAGATAACTAAACAAGCACTATTCTAAGCAAACAAGACTTCCACCAAGCAAACGACGAGATTTAAGAAAACAACTTTCACGATGAAGGTTTGTTAGCAGATTAGAAAATCTAGAAGTAATCCTTAATTACGTCCAGTTCTACAGTTTCGCTCCTACGGTCAAGTATGGCTCTGATACCACCTGTAACGACTGGAATTTTTCTTACCTTTCGATAAGTCCCGATCTTCCGTCACTTTGCCAATCCCAGGAGATTGGCAAGCACAACATCACAAGCGATCAATCAAGAAACCATAACAGAAATATTAAACAAGAAACAAGAATAGAAAATAGCAGGTCAAAGTGAAATTATTAGAATAAAATCCTCCAAAGGGTCCATCGGCACGCAGGCCGGAAACATCTCAGAGCAGATATATCTCTATCGTGAATCCAACAAAAGCAACAGCGGAAGCATTAACATGGCAGCGGTATAGAACCTCCTCCACACAGGCTAGCTCGAGCGCAGGAGCGGACGTCACGGACTGTCAGAGACGTAGTCGAAGTCGAAGCTGAGAGTATCCTCTGAAAACAACAAATTAGAAAGCCGTGAGTACGAATACTCAGCAAACCGCGTACTACCTAACAACAATGTATGCATGCAAAAGGTTTTAAGGGTAAAGGCATGGCTCAAGTGCTAAATGCAAGTTTAAAACATTTATTTTATTTAAAGGTGCAAGAAAGCTTTTACTTTAAAACTGTCAAATTTTATTATCTTGCCCCGCAGAGATCTCCGTTATCTCGGACGGAGGTTCATTTTAA
This sequence comes from Zoysia japonica, assembly GCA_001602275.1. Lineage (NCBI taxonomy): Eukaryota > Viridiplantae > Streptophyta > Magnoliopsida > Poales > Poaceae > Zoysia > Zoysia japonica. Next base: position 9,762 of record BCLF01000274.1, read on the forward strand.
TGCCGATGTAAACTCCACACTCGGCCACAGCTCAAAGGCCGGAGTCAAAAAAATTTTGAAAAAGGAGAGGAGGAAGAAAAGCAAAGCTACTCAACGAGGAGCACAAGTCGGGGGGTGTCCAAAAGAACGTGGCAAAGCGCATCGACTAAAACTCTGCAGAGGTTATGCACCTGGACCCACGGGATGCGTCATCGAGAACTACCGTCGTAGCCCGACGAACACACAAGACCCGTCCACAAGCTTTAACTGGCGTCATCCGTCCTCCAGGATAAGGATCCCCAAAAGCCTACGCAATCGGGTCCTGGAGCTGTGAAGAGCCTACCACTGATCAGGTGGGGTATCTCGATCTCATGTGGGGAGTCAGAGCTCTACACCACACTAACACAACACCGCCAACCCACGGGTAAACAACCAGTCTCGGCAAGCTTCAAGATCAAACCAACTGCCCATACAGGGTAACGTGGTGTGCATGGTTCTCAACTAAGCGTACAAGGCTCGAAGGACTCGGTCCTTAATTGCCAGGGCAGGCACCAACTCCAACCTCAACGCCAACAACAAGTCTCACGGAAAGATCCCAGCCCGGATCTTCCCGTTGTACCCGCAACAAGTACACTCACACGGACTTCCCAAAAGTCCCCCAGCTCCTTATACTCCAACCTGCCCCCGCTAAATAGTTATGTATAGTTATTTGCAAAACACACACATTTGAAGCACAGTTCTAAAAATATTTAACACAAATTCTATTTTATGGTGATAGGTGTGAGATAAAAATTAAATGCGACTAAGCTTGGCTAAGTATAAAAATATAAAATAAATATTTTAAAGCAATCCTAGGGTTGATATTTGTGGTATAGTAAATTGGCACGGCTTAGGAATGGTGCTAGCACATTTTTAAATAATTGGCATGCAAATTAAGGTTGCAAACAAAACATGCAGTTTAAAATGCTGGGAACAAAGTGATCAAGGAACGCGGCTTGCCTGGCAACTTAGGATCGAAGTCGGGATCCAGATTGACGAACTGATCGGGCTCGTAGAACTCTTCCTCAGAAACAGCAGCTAATCACAACACGAACAAGAGGGATTAGACGCTAATTACGCGACAAAATAGAACCGGAAATTAAATCTAAATTGAAACTACTAGACTAAATGTGCGCAAAACGTTCTCGGAACAACCCAACACGACAATCGTGACGAGACAAATTAACGAAACAATTTCGGGATTAATCGGAGATCAAACGGGGTTCCCGAAAATTGTACACGATCTGGACCACAAGGATTTAGATTAATTGCAGAATAATTAATCGAAGATTAAGTTAGTAATTAATTGAACAATTAATCGGATAGGAAAAGAAATTGAAAAGAGGAGAAACTAATCTCACCGAGATCTAAAAATTGGAGATCGGAGTCGACGCACTGGAATACCGGAGAAGAGAACTGGAAATTGAAGGCGCGAAGACCGAGACAGCAGGCGACGCGGACGACAGGGTCCAGTGGACGGGGCGGCGCAGATCCAACGGAAAACTTGGTGCGGAGACGACGTGGACCGGAGGACAACGCGCGGCAACTCGGCTGATGGCGTCGGACCGGAAAACTCGGAGACTCGGCGCGACGTGTTGCTGGCTGGCAACGTCAACGCCGCGGAGATCCAGTACTAGAAACTTGGCCGACGGGCGACGCGGCTAGACAGCACAACGCGGGAACCGAGGAATCCGAAGACGGCGTCACGCGGAAGGCTCGGTGCGACGCTGGCTGGAGACGCGACGCGAGACTCCAGGCGGCCTGCAGAAACGGCGCGACGCGGACGGCGACGTGCAGCAGCGGGATCGAGATGGGGCAGGCGCGCGACGCGGAGCGTAAGCGGTTGCCAAAAAACTCGGCTTGCGGTGGAAGAAAGGAGAAAGAGGAAAATAAAATGAGATAACGATTTGGGGATTAGGGTTAGAGGGTATTTATAGGAGGGTGAAAATGGGGGGTTAGGAATTAATCTGGGAATTAATTAAAAAATGTGAAACAATTAAGAAGGCTGAAGAAATTAATTAGAGAAGATATTTAGAGACCCGAAAATTAATTAGAGAAATTCCGGAAAATAATTTTAGCCCAAACGTAAAAATTACGCGGACTAAATTATTTCGGCACGGGATCAATTTAGATAAACGGATTTCGAATTGGACGGAAAATAATTCGGAACGAATGATTTTTGAACGGAACGAAATATTGGATTAGACAATTTAATTAGAAAAGAATTTAGGAAATCGCCACTTTATTTAATTCGAAAATTCGGGATGTTACAGGACACTTTTCGTTACTTGGGTTCGATGCGGCGGAAAGATGGGGATATTGATGAGGACGTAAGCACGTTTATCCCAAGTGAACAATCAAGAAACCAAAATAGAGTGAGTAATCAAGGATAAGTTAACTTAGTTCAACGGGATCATACATAAAACTTACTGAATATCTCAAGGTAGAAGAATACTATTGAGAATCCATGAACTGAAATAGTAGCGGGGGCAACAAGCGAGAGTAAGCACCAAGACGAGCCTCTTCCTCCACAGGTAACTCGAGTGCAGGAGCGAACCATAAACCACAGCTGGGAAGCGGACAAGAGCGATCTTCTAGCTGACCTCTGAAAAAGAAGGACGTGAAAAGCCGTGAGTACGTGAATACTCAGCAAACCGCACACTACCTAGCAACAATGTATGCATTCATGGAATAGTTCCAAGGATGAAAGCTGGCTCAAGTGCTAAATGCAAGTTTAAAACATTTTACTTATAAAGATGAAGTTTTATTTTAAAATAGTCCAATTTTATTATCATGCCCCGTAGGGATCTCTGTTATCCCGAACGAGAGTTCATTTTAAATACTGGTCTCATCTCCACACCCGGCCACAGCTCAAAGGTCGGAGTCCAAAATATTTCAAAACAGAGGTAGAGGGAAGAAAACAAAACTACTCAACAAGGAACACAACTCAGTGAGTGTCATTCAAAAAGGACGTGTCAATGCGCATTGACTGTAACTCTGCAGAGTTTATGTAGCTGGTCCCACGATAAGTGCCATCGGGAACTACTGTTGTAGTCCCAACGAACACACGAGACCCATTCACAAGCTTTAATTGGCGTTAGCTGTCCTCCAGGATAAGGATCCTCATTGCCTACACAACTGGGTCTTGAAGTTGTGAAGAGCCTATCACTGGTCAGGTGGGGTATCTCGATCTCATGTGGAGAGTCATAGCTCTACACCACACTAACACAACACCGCCAACCCAGGTAAGCATCCAGCCTCAGCAAGCTTTAAGATCAAGCCACTGCCCATACAGAGTAACTTGGTGTGCATGGTTGTCGACTGAGCGTACAAGGCTTGAAGGACTCAGTCCTTAATTGCTAGGGCAGGCTATCTCTCCAACCACAACTCCAACAACCAACAAGCTCTCCAAAGGCCTAAGGCCCGAACCTCCAGTGTACCCACAACAAGGATGCCAACAGGGACTTCCCAAGAGTCCCCTAGCACCTCAAAGTACTGCCTACCCCCGCTAAATAGTTTGTATAGAGTTACTTGCAAAACACACATTTGAATCACAGTTCAAAAGCATTTAACACAAATTCTATTTTTATGGTGATAAGGTGTGAAGTATGATAAATAAATGTAACTAAGCATGGCTAAGCATAAAAGTAAGGTAATAATACTAAAGCAGTCCTAGGGCTCATAATATGTGGAACGGTAAATAGACACGGCTTAGTAATGTTGCCAGCATATTTTAATATAGTTGGCATGCAAATTATGGTTTCAAACAAAACATGCAGTTTAAAAACTAGGATCAAAGTTGGTCATGGAGCGCAGCTTGCCTTGTGAGTTGAGATCCCATCCAGAATCTAGGTCCTCGTGCAGAACGGTCTTCAAGAACTCAGTAGCCTCTCTAGCTGGATAGATGGCACGAAAAAGGGGTGAGAAGCTGAAAAGGACAACTCAACAACTACTAGAAAGGACTCTACAAACGGAAACACGGATCAGACAAAAACTGACCAGGACACGATCTCACGATCGTGTTCTAGAGGAAAGACACAGACTAGGCTGAACGTGTGAGATTCAGGGTCCGAACACAGTAGACGGCACGTGTCCAAGAATCCGGTCACACGTTGGCCTGGAGACGAATGATCTAGGACTGGGACAGTCACAACGACTTGTCCCGAAGCTAAATCACCATCTCACTCGATCGTGAGTGATCTGAGGTTTGGACACGATCACAACGACGTGTCCTAAAAATTGATCACTCATTGATCGACTGCGTGTGACCTGAGGTTGGGACACGGTAATCGGCACGCGACCTGACACTGATTACCACCCGACCCAAATGCACACGAACTGAGGCATGGACACGGTTACAGCCATGTGACCAATGGCTGGGGTGGTTATGGGCTATACGACTAGAGAACGAACTAGTGTGGACACGGTCATGGTCGTGTGACCCAGAGCTGGTCACAGCCAGACCTCACGCGCGTGTCAGAAGGCCTGGACACAGCACCGGTTGCGTGACCTGCGGCACAGTCACAGCTCGGCTGATAGCCCACGAAACAGAGCTTGGACACAGACGAACTTGTGTGACAACGACCTAAAACTAGGCCGATTGCTGCAGCACCATCCAAATACCCACAGAACACCAGATAACAACAGAACTAGGGTCAGGACACAGCTGAACCCGCGTCCCAGACCCAAAACTGGCCCGATCACGGCAGGATACAGATCGGTTGGCATAACACAGTTTGGGGCCTGGACACAACCGAACTGGCATGTCCCTGTCCCAAAACTCAATCGAATTCCACAGCTCAACAGATCGGTCCACAAGAAATGATCTGGAGCTTGGACACAGTCGATTCAATGTTTCTTTGCCCTGAAACTGAACTGGACACTGGACTAGCTACGGATCGGCCTAACCAATAGAAAAGGAAACAAAAGGGATGACCAAAACTTGAGCCAAGGTTAACCACAATGATGACGGCCAAAGGTGAAAGCGGCGTCGGAACTCGGTATGACCAAGCGACCCAAAACTTGGCTCGGTCACAGCCGACTCCGCGTGACCATGGCTGGAAGGCGAAATGATCTTTGCACACAACGGTAAACTTGGACTTCAGCACGAACTCGTAGACACGACTTGCGAACTTAGCCAAGTGTCTGGAAATGTGCAGAGGCAAGAGAACAGAGATCACCACAACTTAGTTCAACGAAGAGGCATCAGCTTCGGGGGCACGAGATACTCTTTGATGACACTATCGGCGAGTCGATCCCAAGAACGACAGCGTGGCCAGTTGAACCTGCACATGATGCGGTTGCTCAATGCGAAACCGACCAAGGAAGGAAAGAGATGGACATGTCAGCGCTCAAAGATTGAAACAAAACAACAAGAAACTAAATAGAGGAACAGAGACTCTCACCGAGACTTGAGCAAGAGCCGAGGCAGGATTCTGGGAATACTGGACAACAATGAAGATGGTGTAGCTCAGGTCCTGGTGCCCGAACACGAAACACGGCGGTGATCCGCCGACCTGAGTACAAACACCAACCGTGCCTTATTCCCAACACAGCAAGCCAACAGGACACAAAAAATGAAGACAGAAACATAGTCTCACCAAGATAACGGCAGCGGTGTGACAACGACGATGGTGGCAGCTCCACATCGATGATTTCTGTGGGGAATCATTGTCGAATTATACTCCGGTCTAATAGAAAAAGTGAAGAGAAGAGAAGAGAAGTGAAAGGGGTTGTGTTGCGAATTGTGTAACTCCAGGTTTCATATCTGAAATTTCAAGATTATAGTGCACTAGACAGCAACATTTACATCTTGTTTGAACGGTTAATGACACTTTGTTATAGTACCATAGCCTTCTTTGAATAGCCAGCTATAGCTCCACAAAAATCTGAAACCGGACCTCTCGTCTTGTAATCCTTTTGATCGTTTAATCACAGCTGCAGTTCTGCCACTTTAGCACACTCACTGTCCTTGAGAACGAGTAAGAACATTGGTAAGTAAGAGGTGAGATTGTGTGATTCCACAAATTTTACCTATTCCACTTTTATTGCATAAGTGCTAACATGGCAGGATCTACTTCGAGTATTCATGATGGGCATCATGGAGAAGAGGAATTACCAGTTTCAAGGGCTGAGTTCCGTGAACTACAACACTCTCTAGTGGAGGCAATGGAGAGGATGTTCAATGAACGCATACCTGCAGATGGAAGAAGGGCTCCTCGACATCGATATGATGAGTCCGGTGGTGAAAATTCTGATGCAGGACATGACTTCCATGACCGCTTCAGAGATGATCGTGGTGATGGTAGGCGAGCTGGTCATCATGGCCGGAGTGGAGGACGAGCTCACAGGCGTGGTCGTGACCACCATGTGCGTTTTGAAGATGAAAAATTTGATGACTTTGACCATGAAGAAGGATTTGATGATGATGAAAATCCTTTTGCAAATAATGGGCTGTTTAGGCGGCTTCGAGATCATCGCCGGCGTGCTGATCATGAAGATAGGGAGCATCATCGTGGTCGTCATCAGAGGGGTGATCCGGACAGCATTGCTCGTGTCAAGTTGAGCATCCCAAAGTTTACTGGAAAGGAAGATGCAGATGCATATCTTGAGTGGGCTGAGCAGTGTGATCAAATTTTTAGAGTACATGATCTTTCGGATCAGAGGTGTGTGAATCTTGCTTCAGTTGAGTTCTCTGGTTATGCTCTCACTTGGTGGAATCAAATACAAGAGAATCAACTTGTGCTGGGATGTGATCATATCAATACCTGGGATGAGATGAAGAGGGATGAGGAGACGATTTGTACCATCAAGCTATCAGCGTGACCTTCGCAATAGGTTGCAAATGTTGAAGCAAGGGAAAAGATTAGTTGATGAGTATTATAAGGAGATGGAGTTGCTGTTAGTGCGGGCTGGAATTAGAGAGGATGACGAGTCAAAAATGGCAAGATTTTTGAGTGGTCTCAATGAAGAAATTTCTGGTTTTGTTGAGATGTTTCCCTATCATACTTTGCAAGACCTTGTTGATCAAGCTATGCGCACTGAAAGAAAAATTCAGCAAGAGACGCGTGGAAGATCTAATGCAGGTCATTCCATTGCAGCCCCATGGCGCAAGCAGCAGCCCGGTAATTCTTTTGGTGGGGGTCGGTTCCAAGGTGCTGCAGCTAGGTCCTCTCCACCCATTGCACCTTCGAAGATGGCGGTTTCTACAGCATCTGCACCTGCAAACCCACAGCGGCCTGCTGCAAGTACAGCAGCCCCAACCGTAGTTTCGGCTGCTACTTCATCTACACGAAGCCGAGAAATTGTATGTCATAAGTGCCATGGTCGTGGACATATTGCTGCACAATGTCCAAGTAGGAGGACCATGATTGTGAATGAGCATGGTGAATGGGAATCTGAAAGTGATTCCGAGAAAGATGGTCCAAGATATGACGAAGAACTTGAAAGTGATGAGAATGTGATTCAACCCGATGAAGGTGATAATAATTGCTTTATTTCCCTTCGGGTGCTTAGTGTTACTGCTGCGAAAGAAGAGAATGGACAACGACACAATCTTTTTCACATACGAGGCATGATCCAGGACAAATTATGCAGGATCATTGTTGATAATGGCAGCTGCAATAACATTGCAAGTCAAGAATTGGTTCAGAGAATGGGCTTAAAACAACGGCGCCATCCTTCTCCATACAAAATGCAATGGTTAAATGATTGTGGTGCGCTGCGTGTGACCAACATTGTGACCGTTCCTTTTTCTATTGGAAGGTACCATGATCAAGTGGAGTGTGATGTGGTACCAATGCAAGCATGCCAGCTGCTGTTGGGAAGACCTTGGTTGTATGACCGCGATGTTCAGATCTGTGGTCGTTCTAACAAGGTTGTTCTCATGTACAAGGGTGCGCAAGTTACTTTGCTTCCTTTGTCCCCGGAGGACATTTTACAGGATGATCTGAAAAGAAAACAGTGAGAGAGTGAGAAACAATTGCGAGTGACCCACAAACATAGTGAGGGAGAGTTTCCAAAGCCAAATACAACTTCACAGCTGCAAAGAACCAAGCCAATGAGAAAAGAGGGTTTAGTTAGGATGGATAGGAAAAGGGATTTAAAAGAATTGAGTGAACCCAATGCCATGTTCTTTGTACTTTATACAAAGACAATTTTCTTTCAACTAACAACTTATTATGTACTTTGCCTAGTGATGTTTTTGATGTGTTACAGAAATATGAAGACGTGTTTCCGGAGGAAGTACCACCAGGGTTGCCACCAAAGAGAGGAATAGAGCATCAAATCGATCTTGTTCCTGGTGCTCCACTTCCTAACCATGCACCATACCGGACAAACCCAGAGGAGACAAAAAAAAATTCAGCGCCAAATTCAAGAGCTCATCGACAAAGGACCAATGACGAAATCGGGAACAGAACCACCACCGAACAGCACTGGCTAACAATGATTCGAGCACTACACTCGTGAGTCTAATCGATCTAGCACCCACGAGTACATCCGACAGCCACTGACGCACGAAAACCAAAAATGCTGAACGGGAGAACAGAGTAGCTCACCACTGCTTGCCACGGGAACAGCACGGCGACTTCAGCGGGGTCGACGCAGCTCGCGGAACGGAGGCAGCGCAGGGACGGATCGATCGCGTGTGACGAGGATGATGCGGATGCAGACGCGGCTCGAACCAGCGGTCGGAGACGGGAGCGGTTACTGGGTGACGCGGCGCGGACGGAACCGGCTTGGGGCGCGTGCGACGGGACGAATCTGGCGCGGGGCGGAGGCGCAACAGGGATCAATGACCGAAGACGGAGCAGAGCGGCGCAAATCGAGGAAACCGAGGCGACGCGCGATGGGGCTTCCTCCTCCAAAAATCCTCTGCTGCTTAGGCTTAGGAAGGGAGAAAGAAAGTGGGGTATTTATAGGAAAAATTAGTGGGAAGGTTTAGGGATTTAATTAAAGGGCTGAAGAAATTAATTAGAGGGCTGAGGAGATTAATTTCAACCAAACAAAGGTCTGTGGATCAAAATTAATCCAGCACCAGAAAAAAAATTAAATGGAGAAAATTTGAAATTGAACAGAACGAAATTCGGGACAAAAATCTCTTCGATTAAACTGGAGAATTTGGACTCTTACATGTCGGATCTCCATGTAAATTGGGGCCGGCACTTATTGCTTTCAGGTAGAGATTACAATATAATTCACTGCACACCGAACAAAGAAAATCTGCTATTGTTGGTAAAACCACGTCTCACCCACCACCCCAGCCCTTCAACGTCACCGCCTCACCTGCCTCCTCGTTACGCTGTCACCTCGACAAGTGTTAGCTTCATGACCTTTGAAGTCTCCTAAACAGTATGAATGAATTTTGGTAATTCAGTGAACATCATAAGTAACAATTGTGATTGTAGATACCATCCGGTACTTTCTACATTAAATATAGTGGTCTTTTTCGATGGATGACAAGGACGATCCCAAGACGAGGAGTTCTGAGCATTGATGTACCAAGGCTAAGTATTAGGTAGAAAGTCCATAGGATCGCCGATACTATTAAGAGGGTCAAGTCATTCTTTCTTGGGGTCATACTTTGTGTTAGAAGGTATGAATACTCTTAGTTACCTTAGAACGCACTGAGATGACAGAGAAAGTAAAGCAAGCGAAGCTGAAGTCAAGTTGAAGAAGAAGACCCAAGCTTTCAATTGCAGAAGAGTCACCGGACAGTCCGGTGAACCAGGAGATGCGAAGTCCAGAGAAAGTGTTCTCTGGAGTCAAAATGAAGAAGTCATCGGATGTGAACAAGTCACCGAACAGTCAAGTGGTTCACTGATTGGACAGTTTGGTCAGCCTGAAGATGAAGTCCAGAAGAGGTGTCTTTGGAAGTCCAAAAGTGATAGTCACCTGGTGTCATAAGGAATTGATTTCAGAGAGGGTGTTTTCCTAGTCTATTGGAAGATAGAGTCACCAGACTGTCTGACGGCACCGGATAGTCCGGTGTGGAGAGTCACCTCCGATGACTGAAAAAAGCAGTTGGCTTTATGACATCACGTTCTGTCAATTGATTTTGGGCTTAGAGCATATTTAAACCATAGAGGGGGACATTTTCCAGTGTATCTGAGGTCTGAACTGCTGGAGCAAACTTACGAGAGACCAAATGATACCAAGAAGATAGCACAACACAAGATTAGAGATCTTTGGTGCTAGTAGGAGAGTGAATATGAGTATTCATACACTTCTAGAGCTTGTAGGGCTTTGAGAGGAGTGATCTTTACCTATTACTCTCAGTTTGGCAGCCAAGACCAGCTAGGAGTCGGTGTTTGATCTTCTGAGTAGATTGTGGAACACGACACTAAGTTTGTGAGCAGTTTCGGGTCTCCTATTCAAAAGGGAAACTGAGAGGGAGCGCCCAAGTTTTGAAAGCTTGCTCTAGTGCGTGGTTATTGTTCGCTACAGCCGGGTTGCCGGTGACATCACTCCGAGAGTAAAACGTACCCTTGGGAGCACTGTTCTGGGAATGGCGGGATGGACCAGTACTCCGACAGGAGTGGTCCAACAAGATTGGAGGAAGGCGCCAATGTTCTGAGACCTCAGGAAGAATCGCTGAGCATTCTTTTAAATCTCTCTTTACTTTCCGTATTTCATACTTGTTGAGTAGAGTTATAGGTTGCTTTATGATTGCTCCATGTGGCTATCGTGTTAGTGTTTTCTCGTTGCTTTTATCTTTCCACTAGCATTATTAGGGATCTTGGCCTACTAGATTTGCATAATTTGTTCTTGTTGTGATCAAGTCTTGAAATTTGAGTTTGTAGCAAAATTGAGTTTCATAAGTCCAATTCAACCCCCTCTCAGTGTCCTTGATCCTTTAAAGTGGTATTAGAGCCAAGTACTCAATTTCAGGCTTCACCACCTTGAGTAAGGGTGCCGAATGGGATGGAACATTCACCCATGTTTGATGGAGACGATTACTCGTATTGGAATGCCTGTATACGAGCCTATCTAGAGGCAATCGATGGGAAAGCATGGCTCGTAACCTAAAACACTATAAATGCGAATGAGAGACTTGATCCTATCTTTATCAAGTTTAATGCTAAGGCCAAGCAGGGGCGGAGCCATATTCATGGCTGTGGGTGCAGCCGCACCTGTAAAAAATCAAAAAATAAGTGATTTTGATTAATTTTTCACCATATTCGCACCCCTACAATAGACAAGTCAAGTGCACCCCTCTCAAATTTTCTCTAGCTCGACTACTGAGGCCAAGAATGCCATCTTTGGTTGCATATCGAAGAATGTCTTCTCTAGGATCAATGTATCACCCATCATGCATAAAATTTGGTCTCAATTGCAAAATATTCATGTGCGCTCCGCCAAGGCTAGGGAAGAGAGCTATTATGTTCTCAAAGAACAAGTATGATTCTATCACTAAGTTGCCACATGAAAAGCTAACGACGTTTACTCTCATTTGAATGTAGTGGTAGAGATGATCAATGCCTTGGGCTTCAAGAGCAAAATTGAAGACATTGAGATCACTAGGAAGCTTTTGAGAATGTTGCTGTCAAGCTACAATTCTATCGTCACTTGTCTCTTTCAAATCGACTTGGCAAACTCCTCCATTGATGTAATGCTCGGGAAGCTTATGGCATATGAGAGATACATGTTGGGCACCTCCACTGACACTCAAGCACCCAAGAACCTTGCTCTTCAAATCGAAGAATCTCCCAATGGTAAGAGCAAGAAAAAGAAGAAGAAGAAGGTGGAGGATGATGAGGATGATGAGAGTGATCATGAGGACCTTGCGCTCCTAATAAAGAAGCTATTTTGTTAGGGAAGACTTTCATCCTTGAAGCGCAACTCCGGCTGCTTCAACTGTGGTAAGAAAGGCCATTTCACCAAGGAGCGCTCCAAGCCTAAGAAGGAGAACAAGAAGCAAGCCTTTAGTGAGAGTGAAGATGAAGAATAAAAGCCCAAGAAAAATTCAAGAAGTTCTTCGTCAAAGAGAAAAGCAAGAGCTGTAACAGCCCGTGAATCTGGTTTTGGGTCGGATTCCCCTCTCTCTCTCGCGGCCCAGCCGGCCTGCAATCCTCCCATCAATCTCAAACATTGATTTTCCTCCGATCTTCTTCCCCACCAACCACACCACCCCCTAAAAACCCTCCTGCCTAACCCTAGCCGCCGCCCAGCCCCTGGCCTCTCCACCACACAGCCACTCCTGCCCTGCCCGATGCGCTAGGCCGCCCAGCACCGCGCGCCCTTCACGTGCGCCACTTGCCGCGCCGCCTTCCTGCCGTCTGTGTTGCCTTGTACGCCCTAGGCCGCCTCGTCCACGCTCCTGGCCGCCGTGTTCGCCCATCCTGCTCCCACACACATCGCCCCATCTCCAGCTCCGCGCCGCCGTCAATGTCACCCCCTCACCGTCCCTGGTCGTCCAGCCGTCGCCGCTCATCATCATCCTGGCCACCTCTGCGTCATGCCGTCCCCGGCCCTGGCTGCCTTCGTCCTTCGGCCATCCTGCTCATCGACCGTAATGCCTATCCTTTGCCGCGCCCGAGTTGCTCGTCGTCGGGCCTTGTTGTCGCCCTTTGGCAGGTTGTCGACGCCGTGCTGTCTCTGCGCCTCATCCATCTTTGTGTCGTCTGGCTTCGTCAATGCGCCGCTCCATCTCTGTCCATCCCTGTCTCGCGTGCAGTAGTCACATGTCATCTTCGTCACGCCGTCCCCGTTCGTCCATTGATCTCCCTCGTTCTTCATCATCGTGCTTCGTCGTCATCCCTGTCGTCATCCACATCATCAGCACTGTCACGCTGTTCCCGCTCGTCTCTGAGCCATCCTCGTTGACCTGCCCCGTTCGAGCCATCTTCCATCTACTCGTCAAGCCCCACGACGCCTCTGTGCCACGTCCTAGCTGTTGTCGTCCCGGCCGCCTCCTCATCGCGTTGTCTTTATCTGGCTTTGTCTATGCCACCTCTTCTCTGTTCGCCCGTCCCTGTTGTCTGTAGTGCCGTTAATTTTTGAGCTCGATGTCGCCTAATTCCATGAGCTGCGTCGATGATCTCTTCATCTGATGAGTTGCTGAGCATCTTCTCTTGTTCATTGGCCAAGTTGTGTACCTGTTAGTTGGGGGCTTGGTTGTGAACCATTTTCCTTGACATGTGTGTTGGAATCCCGAATCATCGGAGTACGTCATCTCGTCGCCATCCTTGCTGGTCACCGCGCTGATGCCGTTGTGCCTCACCGTCACGTGCAAGGGTGAAGGGGGCAAGCACTCAGGTTGTGGCCAAAACACCTTGTGGGATGCTAGTGTCCACCTCAGTGCGGTTTTCCCTAACGACTTGGTCGTCTTCGGTGAGCTTCTTCTGTTCTTGTCATTTCCTTGGTTGTTATATCCGTTGGTTGAACCTTGAACTCTATCTGTGCCAGGAGGACCAAATTATCAAAGCGTGAACACGTCTCAGTTGCCAGGCCGCCGCACAGCCAAAGGCTGTCGTCGGAGGCAGGTGGTGAAATCGTTGAGGTGGAGCTATCACCGTCGTCGTTGTCACACCGCTGCTGCTTTCTTGGTGAGACCATGTTCCGTCTTCATTTTTTATGTCCTGCTTGTCTTGGGAATAAGCATGGCTGGCGTTGTATTCAGATCGGTGGATCACCGTAGTGCTTCATGTTAGGGCGTCTAGGATCTGAGCTACGTCGTCTTCACCTCGGCCTGCATTCCCGCAGCTTCTCTGTAGCTCTTGCTCAAGTCTCGGTGAGCATCTCTCTTTCTCTGTTCAGTTTCCTGATGTTTCATTTCAATCTGTGGGTGCTGACTTTTCTGTCCCTTTCCTTCATTTGTTGATTTTGCATTGAGCCACCACTTCGAGTGCAGGTTCAACTGTCCACGTCGTCGTTCTGGGGTTAGCTCACCAATTGTTTTGTCAGAGAGCTTTTTGTGCCCTCGACGTCGTCGGCTCTTCGTTGAACCAAGCCATGGTGAGCTCTCTTCTCTTGTCCCTACACCTTTTCAGTCACATAGAAAAGTTTGAAAGTCGTGGCTACGAGTTGGTTTTGAAGTCTAAGTTTACCATTGTGTGCAGAGATCGTTCCTCCATCAGGCCAAGGGCATGTGGTGTCGGCTGTGACCGAAACCAAGAGTTCTCTAGTTGCTATATAGTTTTAGTGACCAACATATCAAATTATTGGTTACTATATATATAGTGAGTGACAAGGTTTTAGTGACCAAAATGCGACCAAGGTTTTTAGTGACAAAATAGTTATAGTAAATAATTTACACATATAGTGACCAAATATTTTAGTGAGTAAAAAACATTATTCTTGTAGTGAATATCAGGTATACTAGATTCAAATTCAAAAATTCAAAAAAATTTCGTAGGTAGTAGCTGACCTTTGTGCCTTGGATGATTGTCACATCAGGTTACATATTCCGTTGCTCAATGCTCATGCATGTAGGAGACGAAGATGATGAGGCTGGCGGAGGTTACAGGCCTGGATCAAATGCAGATTAACAACTGATTCATCAACAGCGGAAGCGGCGCGGGAAGCCACCTCCGTCCAGAGCACCCAAGAGTCAACAGTCCAAGCAACCGTGGCTAAGGAGAGTGCTGCGAAGGGTGCCAGGCGATGGGACAAAAGGGGAAACGAAAGAGCACGGACCAGGGCTGCTGAGGAGAAAAAGCAGAGAGAGAGAGGAGGGAGATCAGCTAGGTGGAAATTTATTTGGTTCATAACTCAGTCATGGGCCACCAATCTTGGTTTTCACCAGCCCTATTGTTTTTCTATATTTTTTTTCTTTATTTAATTAATTTCACTTATCTCTACTCCTATAAAAGTGGCAAGTGGAGTCTGGCCTTTCTGCCAGGGTGCGTTTTGGGCCGCACAATGTACATCCGACGGCTACAGCTGGATCAGCGTCTCCCTCTGCCACTGGTTTTTGCACTGACAGGTGGGCCCGTCCTGCAGCCCCAACCCCCACCTCCAGCGCCGTGCACCGCTGGCCCTGACTCAGCCCTGACTCAGCCCTGCGGCCTTCGGCTGCGCTCCACTGCCACCGCAAGCGGCTGCAGCTTCCTCTTCCTTTCACTGCCCTGCTCCTGTGCGCCCTCCAGCCCTGGCCAACCCCACCTCCGCCCCGCTCCGGTGCAGCCCGAACTCGGTCTCCTCTACCCTGCTTTGGCGTGCCCGCTGCCCAACCGTTCTGTCCGGCCCTAGCACGCTCACCGACCCGGAAGGACTCCGACGGAGCTCTCTCCATGGAAGGGGTCTGGTTGTTCCTGGGCTGGCTGCTTGGCATTTTCTTCCTCTTGCAGGAGGCCCGGCAAAATTCCCCATTGCATCACGGGGGGCAGCAATTCTCGATCCAGCAAATAGGTGCGAACTGAATCAACCACGAGGATTCCACCTGCCGTACATGAGTTACTCACGTGATCTCTCACTTGCTTCTCATGCTAATGAGTTCTTGATTCAAGAATTTTTTAGGCTGGGGGACGATACACTAATGAGTTCTTGATTCTTGCTCGTGCAGGAATTGGAGGGGACATGCTATTTGAGCAGTGGTGAGTCTGCAGAGGGGAACATGTTGCCGCTTCCGGCGGAAGGATTGGGAGGTTGATTCCTGCAGTTCTTACAGTTTAGAGAAATCACCTATGCTTTCTTTATACCTCAATAACAATGTTTTTGCTTTCTCTGTTGTGATTCAATCGTGTAGATCCAAGGAAAAGAATTTGGAAAACATCGGATGAATGAGAAGTTTGCATGAGTCAATGGAAGAAGAGGGCTCCTTATTGTTTTCTACAAAAAGATGGGATTGATTCCAAAATGAACTTCCAAAAGTTCCAATAGATATTTTGCAGTGCAATGGAAGGTTGTTTCACTTTGTGCTACATAAGGTAACAATGAGGACCATGTGCCAACATTTGCAGGTCATGTGATTTTATATTTCCGTAGCAAAGCAAGCATTAATATCACTTTTTTTAAATTGTTACTGATTTCACTTTGTTAACTATTGTTGTTGTATAGCAGTGGCTAGCTGACTTCATTTTGTTAATAATCTGGGATGAATTGTACTAACAAATGATACATTGTCTTTCTAGAATAAATTCAGTTTCATGATTTTCATTACTTTTCAATGGTTCCTGGAGCCATTGTCAAACACATCCTACTTTATGTTTTTGCTTTTTATGGAATACATGGTTCTACCCTTGACAAAGTCATCTCTTCTTTATTTTTTTAATTCCTCAATGTGATAAAGGTATGTTTTTTTCCTGCAGTGTATACCAAACTGTTGTGACTGAGTTGTATGTGAAATGTGGTTCTTATGTCTGTTATTTCGTGCAAGACTTCAAGATCTTATTAAGAACAATACAATTTAACTAGGTTTATTGAATTAGGCTATTATGCATTGGCAGTTTGTATGTGATTTTGATTTTATTATACTACTTGGTAAGTTGAACAGGCAGCTGTAAGAGATAGAAGCCATCAATCTGTGCTGTTTCATGGTAATCATTGAATGTTATATTTGTACTATCTGGAGTGTTTGGTATATATTTTGGTTTTGGAATTTATTTTTTGCAAATGTAGCTCGTAAAGCCTTCATCATCTCAAATAATGCCTAAAGTAATCGAATTCGATAAGCATCCTTCCTAAGGAAAGTTAACAAGATTGTGTATTAGGGTGAGGCATATACTTATCTCTCCTGATGTATTTTTCCAAACTTTCTTGGCAGGCCTGATTTAATTAAGAGCTTTCTAACTAGGATTTATTACATTAGCCTAAGATGTCCTTTAATTGGCATTAGTGGGAATACAAACCAGCAATTACAAGCATTGTATTTTCCCTTCTCTATCAATACAAAAGATACGTAACTCTCCTAGAGTCGAGAATAAAGATGCTATTAACTTTACCTTCGTTTCAATTGTGCCAGATATAAAAGAGGTATGGTTTCTCATATGTTATTTAAGTTGCATTTTTTTCAGTTGTCTCATATGATTAGTAGCTGTGCCCCTTTACTATTTTATTTATAGTTCCGTTCAATTTTCTTTTCCTCTATATTCTTATTTTGTTATTTTCTTCCATCATATCTATATATTCCCCCAATTTGACAAGAGAATAACTCTTATTATGCTTAGGATGGAAGATGATACGCTATTAGTGGCCCATGCCCTCTACAGATATGGGCCTGCGTTGGTCGCCGGGGATGCTTGACAATCTTTAGCTAATGCTGAACATATTTAAATTGTTACAAACAGAACCATCGGCCGATAACATACAAACCCATCATCTAAGGGGAAGAGTCCGATGAGGCAAGGGATAGAAACTGATAGAACTTATTCTAGAAGCATCTAATGTAAGAGATGTAATCTAATAATAATAATATAGATGTTAATGATCTAAATTGACACACCAGAGGACAGCGACCACTTCACTTTTGGCAGAGGCTCAGCCACGGAGAGCTCCTACAGTCATAGACAGCAGTTGAGAACTACAGAGCGGGAGGAGGCAGCTAGCCAGCAGGAGGAGTCACCACATGGGTCGCAGAGGTGCCCTCATAGTACTATGGGAGTTTGTGCGGTATGCACATCACGAGCCGAGAGAGCTCGTAGGACCATTTCCCAATTCAGAGATGAGGGGACTGACCATCTACAGGTCAAGGGTCTGGCCATGGAGGCAAGAGGAGAGTGTAGTTCACGACTTGGATCCCTACAGTGAGGCATGTAGATGCTGGACAGTTCTAGACAGTGATGCAGAGGAGGATCTACACGGCTCTTCGTCGCCACCCCAACACAAAGGCTAAGAACTCAGTATTTGCTGCTCACAGGCACTCCACCTTTGAGATACTGAGCTGAGGAGCTGCGATTGACATGGAGCCACATATCAACATTCTACTGGCCATCACCCAGCAGCTGACGTACAGCGAGGAGATTGTTCTATAGTTCTATGCCTCTTTGTGGATCTCTCCAGGTAGATCTTTCTTCTGGTTCATGTATAGAGGGGAGCCACACCGGTTTGAGAGATCCGACGCCATTGCTGCTTTTGAGTTCCTATCTTCTGACACGCAGATCCACGCCCTGGCCCATCTTGATTTCTCACCACCCTTCAGACAGTTAGGAGGGATGGAGCGAAGAGACAAGAAAATGATTGTTGCTTTCCCGCCACCACCACATGAGGAGCATTACCCGAGGTACTCCTTGAGGTTTACACACGAGGCTTATGTTTTGAGGAGGTTGATGGGCAGGACTATTGCCCTGAGAGCTGGTTACCGTGAGAGGGTGGGTGATCATACTAGATCAACGGCTGCTATGCTTTCTGCTGAGGTATGAGGTTTTTGATCTGACCTATTTGCTGCTTCACATATGGAGGATGCTATCTATGAGGGGATTGGAGCTCGATGGTTACCATTCATTCTATCCATATACCTACTTCTGAGGAGGTCTGGAGCGATGACAGAGGTGGAGTAAACCGCCCTATTTGAGGTCACCACTATCTTCAGTCAACTAAGTCGACTGACACTTGGGTTTTTCATCAAGCATCTATTTTCAGAGGGCAGTCAAGGAGTTGAGAAGGCCACAGCCCGTGAGGAGTTTTGAGCTGCCAGAGACTGAGGCTCTGGAGGGAGCACAGCCAGAGGTTGGGAGTACTGAGGCTCCAAGTGAGGCTAAGAATCTCACTTCTCGGGCCACCATTGACCCTGCTCTTCTGCTAGACTGGATGCTATTCAGGCGAAGCAGGCCATACAGAGGAGGATGATACACGCATCTGAGAAGCGGCTCGGGCTCGAGAGGATAAACTCAGAGGAGAGGATCCGTCTTGAGTGCCTCCAAATATATTAAAGGATGAGGCTGGATAGAGAGATCGCTGAGGAGCGTATGAGACTTGACAAAGAGGTAGCCCAGAGGACCAAAGAGATCCTTGACTGGACACAATCCTCACAGGTGGAGATAATGACTTCAATCTACATGTCATCCAGTTTTGGAGCTATGGCTTCGTACCTCCAGGGGATTGGGATGCCACCTCTTCTCAGGTTCTCGACAATGACTCTTTCGAGTCCCCTGTCTCCACAGCTCTAGCCTATAGTATCACAGCCTTAGTACCCTTCAGTAGCAGCAATCACCTCACATCAGTAGTAGCAGTCAATCTACAGTACTCTGATCACAGCACCATTGTCACTGTTCAGACCTTATAGAGCAGCCAACACAATAGTGACTATTGAAGGAGTGAGTGTTCCATAGTCAGCTTCCCAACTCTCCGTGTTACCCCTTCTCTATGTCTACACTCTTTGTGTCTAGTGAGCCTAGAATGCCAGTGCCAGTCACAAAGCTGTGTACAACAGTTGTTAGTTCTTCTCTTGCTCCAAGAGTTCTCCTTACAAGGCTACCACTGCTGAGTCATTTTGACAGAGCCACCGCCAACCACAGTAGCCTAGACAGAGCCAGCTACCACCATGACTGAGCAACCGAGCAGCGTAGCAGATACTGCTATCCTGGCTGACGCCGGATACACTTTTGAGAAGCCAGCTCAAGCTCTAGAGAGGCCAGCTTCAGATACACCAGCAACTGGGCCTTTAGAGTATTCCCCGATGTCCTCTACCGGGCTTAGCGACTTCGATGATACAGATCTGGTAGCTCAGTCGGCAGAGGAGTAGCCACCGTTCGACTTCACTGCATCCGACTCTCCAGCCGCGCCAGTGTAGGATTAGACTTCCGTAGGTCTAGGAGTGTCGGGAGTGTAAGTTGTGGCTGTGCCATTTTTGAGAGCTTTATTGGCTAGGGGGAGACTGTGGATGGGTAGCTAAGTCTTTTGATATTTTTTTGGAGGCTTTCTTGGCTCGTCATGTATTTTTGATGAGCTTGTGTACCATTTAATCTTTTAGCTCATATAGATACACTTGGTTTTGTTCTAACCCCTTGTATTTATTGTATATTATTCTCCTCCTGTGGTATTGTGTGATTTTGCTGGTTCTCATGTGCATTATGCTCCCTTATTATATTATGTTGCACTAATCTTTGTCACCCTAGCTTCTACCCTGCTATTTTCTTCCTTGATGCCATCTTTTTGAGTGATAGATGATAAAGGGGAGATACGTGAGTATACATGGAGAGTCATGATTGTCTCAAAATCGGGAGACAAAGTGGGTGGGGGAGGAATCGATGCCCAAGGAAAGGGGGAGTCGTCAAGGTAAGGGGTAGGTAAATTTGTATTTTTCATATGTTTATGATGAAAGAATTATAAATATTGGTCTAAAATACTCTATTTCTGAAGATAACTAACCGCATTGAGTATTTGAATCATAATTTATATTTTTAAATCATAAACAAATGAAAAATATATATTCATGTAATATATAAGTAATATGTTTGATAGATTTTCTAAAATCCAAGTTCGATATTCATTTTTATGTACAAGCAAATGGTGATCATGGCAAAAAAGGGAAGGAAAATTAAATCCAATGGCAGATAAGGGAAATGTAATTTTTCAATAGCGAATAAGGGAAGAGTAAAATTTTCAATGGCGAATAAGAAATTTCCTCTTCAAACATCATGCAATTCATTTCATTTTGTTCCTTTCATGATGTTTTCGCGATATGCTTCATTCACTATCTTTGGATATCATCTTGTTTGTTAGTACTATGGCTGTCATCAATCACCAAAAGGGGTATTGTAAGCTTCATGACCAATGAACTATTATAAACTCTTACGTAAAAGGTATGAATTGTTTTGGTGATTGAATGAAAACCATAGGTAACACATGTGGTTGTAGTTTTCACACGCATTATCTCTACATCAACAAGGTGGGCTTCCTGGATGGTCAGCAAGGACAATCCCTAGAAAGGAGTTTTGGTTGAAAATTGATCGAGGCTAACGATGAGCTAGAGAGCCAAGTGAGGCTTAGTTTTGCTAGGCCTTGAGTCCAAAAGAAAAGCCAGTGGTATTAAGGGGGGTCAAGCCATTTTCTCTGAGGTCATACAAGTTTAGGAGGTTTGAATGCTCTAGGAATCTCGGAAGGCACTTGAGTGGCAGAGGAAGCAGTTTGAATGAAGTTGGAAATAAGATGGAATCGAAGACTCCAAGTTGCAGCTTCAAAAGCAGTCATCGGACAGTCCAGTGAGGTCACTAGACAGTCTAGCGAGCCAAAAGATCAGAAGTCCATAGAAGATGTTTTCTGGAACCAGAAGAGTAGGAGTCACCGGACAGTCCGGTGTCTATGAAGATGAAGTCTAGAGAAGGTGTCTCTAGGAATCCAAAAGAGATGGTTCACCGGATAGTCCGGTGAAGCTATGCACTGGACAGTCCTGTGATATAAGAAATGGATTTCAGAGAGGTGTTTCCACTATCTAGCGTGACAAAGAAGTCACTGGACAGTTCGGTGCGAAGAGTCACTGGACAGTTTAGTTACTCGAAAAAGCAGACAGCATTATGACATCAATGGTTATTTCTGGATTGGTAGCCTATTTAAACTATGGAGGGAGATGTTAAGGAGTATGCATGAGGTCCGAAGAGCTAGATGAAGCTTGTAAAAGGCCAAGGGACAACAAGGAGAGAGCACATTGCAAGAATTGGATGATCTTGAGTGATAGTAGGAGAGTAACTAGATCATTCATCCACCCCTAGAGCTTGTGAGGCTTGAGTGGAGTGTCTTGGCTTGTTACTTTTGGTTTATGACAGCTTAGACTTGCTATATGTCAGTGATCGAGCTTCCTAGAGGATTGTAGGAGTTGTCATCAAATTTGTGAGCTGTTCCTCCGCTTGAAAGGGACACCAAAAGGGAGCTTTCGAGCCTCAGAGGCTTGCTTTCGTGATTGGGTATTGTCTGGAACAGCCGGAGATGCCGGTGCCTTCACTCCGGAAGTGAAGCATACCCTAGAGAGTACTGTTTCAGGAACGACAGGATGGACTAAGTCTTTGACGGGAGTGCTCCAACGAGGATTAGAAGTTCCATCCTTCGGAGACCTTGGGAAAAATCGCTGAGCATTCCTTTCTCTCTACTTATTTACATTCTGTATTTACTTTCTAGCAAGTATGTGATAGGTTGTTTTAGTGATTCACTTGGTGGCTATTGTGCTAGTGTTTTTTTTGTTTGCTTTCTTTACACCACTAGCATGTTAGGAGTCTTGGCCTGCTAGACTTGCAGAAGTTTGCTCTTTTTTGTGATCAAGTCGTAAAGTCTAGTTTTGTAGCGAATTGACGGTAACATTTGACTACCGATTCAACCCCTCTCCCCTCCCGGTGTCCTCGATCCTTACAACTGGCTTTTCAGTCTACAGCTGTTAGAAGTGTGCTTGAGCCACTGCAGTCTCCTGTCCACCGCTGTGCCTACGTTCGCCGCCGCCGCACTCTCGGCCCCTCTGTCTCTGCACCCCAGGTCTAGTCCATCATCTCCACGCTCCCACGCCCCTGGTCCACCTTCTCGGTGGCTTCAGCCAGCCAAGGTATGCATTCTGTTCTCCGCACCCATGGTCTGCTTTCTCTTTTCCTTTTTCTCTATCACATTTATTTCTCTATCTTGTAACTTTGATAGGAGGATATATGACAAAGAAGATAAAGCTGCTAGAGCTTAAAGGTATTGTTACCATCAACAAACTCTCATAAAATTATTTTCTATTGCTGCTTCATATTTCCTTTTATTTTGGTGATAGTGACTTTGCTCCCTCTTACAGAAGAGATTAATGGAGGCCGAGAGGTTTGCTGCTCTTATCATTGTTTTTTTTTCCTTGCAGTTCTTAGTTGTTGAATAAGATACCCTGCTAACACTATATCTTGACGATGTTGTCTCATCCAAAAAAAAAGTGGATTATCTTGGTAATCGTAGCTTAATGAATGGATATTTGTTGTATATGAAATGTTTCAACTGATGTGATCACACTAGTGAGCTTTTTTGCTTTTTATAGATTGCCATATGTACATAGACCTTACCAGAACCAGAATACTTGATAAGGCAATCTGTTTATGAATATTCTGACAGATTGTTAGACGTGTTGTGTGTGTTACTAATTGACCTCATGTAACTACACTTAATTCTGATTCAATAATTCTAGATTGGCTTGTTGGTTTTTGATACTTGATCGGCCCTAATTATTCTTACCTATATGTTCTCATGTTTTTGCTGTTGCGAACTATGGATGGTTACCCTTGGTCGGCTGAACTTGATAGTTTATTGCCTTCAATTGAGTTGTCGAGGTTGATGATGTTAGCGATGGACTGACCTGTGAAAATGCTCCTGAGGGAAAGAATAAGACGGTATAAACAAAACCTTAACATTTGCATAGTCATGTTATTTGATTCTAATCCCCATTCTTTTTTGCTATTGAACTATTTTTAAGCTAAAGAAGTTCCAGATTGTTTCTTGCTGCTATGAAAACAAGTTAAGTGTTTGCTGATGAAGACAAGCATCTTGAGCGCATTCATTTTAAGAATTTTTTGCATTGTACTATTTAAAATGTTTGAATCAAAAGCTAGTCAGGCATTGGAAATTTATAACTTGTACTTCAAACAGTGTTATTATTTGGAAATAATTTGAATTTATTTCAAATGGTTGAGTAAATTATTTTATTTCTGAAATATTTTGTTATGTTTTTTACTTCCCTGGAGATGAGATCTTTTTGGGAAATATTATGGCTAAATATTAATATAAAAAATAATATTTACATAATAATTTAAAAATATTCTAATGTTGGCAACCAACTTAGTCAGTAATTGTATTAAACGCATCCAACTATCAGTCGGTAATTCTTTAGCTTTACCGACTGATCATCTGTCGGTAAAACTTTTACTGATATCACTTACGGCGACAGATAGTTTGGGTCGGTAAATGTCTTTACCGACTTATGGTAAGTTGCTAAAGCTACTTTAGCGACTAATGATAGGTTGCTAATAGGGAAGCGCAGTGTAGTGAATTAGCTATTGTGGCTTTATTTCATATTTTGTAAATAATGATAAGACGTACATTGTTTTGATATGATCAAGCAAACGTATCATAAAGCATGTACAACAGATATGAAATACTACACCACCAACAACAACAACAACAAAGCATTCTGTTCTAAGCAAGTTGGAGTGTTCTAAGCAAGTTGGGGTAGGCTAGAGATAAAACCCTGAAAGAGAACTACAAAGGAGCACAACCAATGATCAAGGTTCAGACATGCAAATTACTAAGCTCTACAATCTCTTATCTAAGGCTAACTCTTGGCGATATCTCAATCATTCAGATCTCTATTCACAGCTTCTTTTCAAGTCAAGTTTGGTTTACCTCTGCCTCTCTTTACACTATTAGGCCGACTTACTATGACAGCCCATGATTCTGGTAGTGGGCCGAATCCTTTTCCTCTCTGCGGCCCAGCTGGCCTGTTAACCCTCCGTCAATCTCAACCGTTGATTTTGCTTTGATTCGACGGCTCGGTTTTCTCCCCACCAACCCCCACCTCTCAAAACCCTAGCTGCTAGCTAGCCGCCACCTTGGAACCACGTCTGGCCAGCTCGACTCCAGCCCAGCTGCCACCCAGCCCCTGCGCCTCCCAAACCCTGGCCCGCCGCCAGCCCTAGGCAGCCGCCGCGCACCCCTTGGCCGCCTCTACTTGCCAGACGCGCGCCCCCAGGCCACCGCCCGTCACCTCTCGTGCCGCCCCAGGCCGCTGTCGAGCCGCCCTTCTTGTTGATGGTTGCCGTCGTGCGAGCCCTCCCTAGCCACCTCGCCGTGCCGCCGCTCGCGCCTCTAGCTGCGTCGCGCGTGCGCGCCCTGCGCCCCAATTCGCCCGACCCTCTGCGCCGCCGATGCGCGCCCAGGTCTGCCGTGCCGCCTCGTCGCCCGCTGGACCCCGGAGCTGCACCGCCCCGTTGTCCAACATCCTCGCCGCGCCGCGCGTCGCCCTCGCGTGCCCGTGCACCCGCACCTCACCTCCTCGCTGTGCTTCGGGCGCTGCTCGCCGTCCATGCATGGCCGTGCTCGCCCCACGCTGTCCGTCCTGAGCTGCCCCGACGCTCGCCGTCCCGGCTCCTTCCTTCTTGCCGGTCGTCCCCGACCTCGCGCGTCGACCCTCCTCGACATCGACCTCGTCCCTGTGCCACGTCCTGGGCGTCATCGACCTCATCATCTCTGTCTGTGCTCATCCGTGCCTCGTCACCCGTTCTGGTCGCGTCGCTGCATGTCTCCTTGGCTGCGCCCTGGTTGCCTCTGTCCCGGCCTGCGCCTCACAGCCGACAGCGCCACATCCCCCATTTTGAGTGAGTTTTCTAATAATCTCAGTTGTCCTTGCTTCTTGTCGTGCATCGTGCGTGGGAGAGCTGCCTCATCCCCCATTTTGAGTGAGTTTTCTAACGATCTCAGTTGTCCTTGCTTCTTGTCATGCATCGTGCGTGGGAGAGCTGGTGACGGTTTGGTCTATTGAGCAGGTTCTGTGGAACGCAAAGCTCGTCCGATTCGCGCCCTGTCCTCGAGCTGCTCGCCTCTGTGTCGCCGTCTTGCTCGTCGGGCTACGCCGATTTCGTTCCGTCCTTGTGCCTTCATCTTCGTGCTCGATGTTGCTCAGTTCCATGAGCCGCGTTGATGATCTCTTCATCTAGTGTGCTGGAATCCCGGATCATCACAGAATGCCATCGTGGTCGCCATCCTTGCTGGTCGCTGTGCTGATGCTGTTGTGCGTCACCGGCACGTGCAAGGTTGAGGGAGTTGAGCACTCAGGTTGTGGCCCAAACACCTTTCAGGGTGTTGGCGTCCACCTCAGTACTGGTTTTCCCTCATGATTCAGCTGTCTTCAGTGAGCTTCTTTTGTCCTTCTCATTTCCTTGTTTGTCGTTTCTGTCATTTAAGTTTTGAACTCTATGCCAGGAGGACCAAATCGTTGGAACGTGAACACGTCCTAGTTGCCAAGCCGTCGCACAGCCGAAGGCAGTCGTTGGAGGCAGAGGGTGCAATCATCGATGTGGAGCTGCCACCATCGTCGTTGTCACACCGCTGCCGTTATCTTGGTGAGACTATGTTTCTGTCTTCATTTTTTGTGTCCTGTTGGCTTGCTGTGTTGGGAATAAGGCAAGGTTGGTGTTTGTACTCAGGTTGGCGGATCACCGCCGTGTTTCGTGTTCGGGCACTAGGACCTGAGCTACACCATCTTCATTGTTGTCCAGTATTCCCAGAATCCTGCCTCGGCTCTTGCTCAAGTCTCGGTGAGAGTCTCTGTTCCTCTATTTAGTTTCTTGTTGTTTTGTTTCAATCTTTGAGCGCTGACATGTCCATCTCTTTCCTTCCTTGGTCGGTTTCGCATTGAGCAACCGCATCATGTGCAGGTTCAACTGGCCACGCTGTCGTTCTTGGGATCGACTCGCCGATAGTGTCATCGAAGAGTATCTCGTGCCCTCGACGCCGATGGCTCTTCGTTGAATAAGTTGTGGTGATCTCTATTCTCTTGCCTCTGCACATTTCTAGACACTTGGCTAAGTTCGCAAGTCGTGTCTACGAGTTCCTGCTGAAGTCCAAGTTTACCGTTGTGTGCAAAGATCATTTCGCCTTCCAGCCATGGTCACGCGGAGTCGGCTGTGACCGAGCCAAGTTTTGGGTCGCTCGGTCATACCGAGTTCCGACGCCGCTTTCACCTTTGGCCGTCATCATTGCGGTTAACCTTGGCTCAAGTTTTGATGAGCACTTCTATCCCTTTTGTTTCCTTTTCTGTTGGTTAGGCCGATCCGTAGCTAGTCCAGTGTCCAGTTCAGTTTCAGGGCAAAGAAATGTTGAATCGACTGTGTCCAAGCTCCAGATCATTTCTTGTGGACCGATCTGTTGAGCTGTGGAATTCGATTGAGTTTTGGGACAGGGACATGCCAATTCGGCTGTGTCCAGGCCCCAAACTGTGTTATGCCAACCGATCTGTACCCTGCCGTGATCGGGCCAGTTTTGGGTTTGGGACACGGGTTCAGCTGTGTCCTAACCCTAGTTCTGTTGTTATCTGGTGTTCTGTGGGTATTTGGATGGTGCTGCAGCAATCGGCCTAGTTTTAGGTCGTTGTCACACAAGTTCGTCCGTGTCCAAGCTCTGTTTCGTGGGCTATCAGCCGAGCTGTGACTGTGCCGCAGGTCACGCAACCGGTGCTGTGTCCAGGCCTTCTGACACGCGCGTGAGGTCTGGCTGTGACCAGCTCTGGGTCACACGACCATGACCGTGTCCACACCAGTTCGTTCTCTAGTCGTATAGCCCATAACCACCCCAGCCATTGGTCACATGGCTGTAACCGTGTCCATGCCTCAGTTCGTGTGCATTTGGGTCGGGTGGTAATCAGTGTCAGGTCGCGTGTCGATTACCGTGTCCCAACCTCAGGTCACACGCAGTCGATCAATGAGTGATCAATTTTTAGGACACGTCGTTGTGATCGTGTCCAAACCTCAGATCACTCACGATCGAGTGAGATGGTGATTTAGCTTCGGGACATGTCGTTGTGACTGTCCCAGTCCTAGATCATTCGTCTCCAGGCCAACGTGTGACCGGATTCTTGGACACGTGCCGTCTACTGTGTTCGGACCCTGAATCTCACACGTTCAGCCTAGTCTGTGTCTTTCCTCTAGAACACGATCGTGAGATCGTGTCCTGGTCAGTTTTTTTCTGATCCGTGTTTCCGTTTGTAGAGTCCTTTCTAGTAGTTGTTGAGTTGTCCTTTTCAGCTTCTCACCCCTTTTTCGTGCCATCTATCCAGCTAGAGAGGCTATTGAGTTCTTGAAGACCGTTCTGCACGAGGGCCTAGATTCTGGATGGGATCTCGACTCACAAGGCAAGCTGCGCTCCATGACCAACTTTGATCCTAGTTTTTAAACTTCATGTTTTGTTTGAAACCATAATTTGCATGCCAACTATATTAAAATATGCTAGCAACATTACTAAGCTGTGTCTATTTACCGTTCCACGTATTATGAGCCCTAGGACTGCTTTAGTATTATTACCTTACTTTTATGCTTAGCCATGCTTAGTTACATTTATTTATCATACTTCACACCTTATCCCCATAAAAATAGAATTTGTGTTAAATGCTTTCGAACTGTGATTCAAATGTGTGTTTTGCAAGTAACTCTATACAAACTATTTAGCGGGGGCAGGCAGTAGTTTGAGGTGCTAGGGGACTCTTGGGAAGTCCCTGTTGACATACTTGTTGTGGGTACACTGGAGGTTCGGGCTTTAGCCCTTTGGAGAGCTTGTTGGTTGTTGGAGTTGTGGTTGGAGAGATAGCCTGCCTTAGCAATTAAGGACTGAGTCCTTCAAGCCTTGTATGCTCAGTCGACAACCATGCACACCAAGTTACCCTGTATGGGCAGTGGCTTGATCTTGAAGCTTGTTGAGGCTGGATGTTACCTGGGTTGGCGGTGTTGTGTTAGTGTGGTGTAGAGCTATAACTCCTCACATGAGATCGAGATACCCGACCTGACTAGTGGTAGGCTCTTCACAACTTCAAGACCCAGTTGCATAAGCAATGAGGATCCCTATCCTGAAGGACGGCTAACGCCAATTAAAGCTTGTGAATGGGTCTCGTGTGTTCGTTAGGACTACAACAGTAGTTCCTGATGGCACTTATCATGGGAGCAGCTACATAAACTCTGCAGAGTTACAGTCAATGCGCATTGCCACGTCTTTTTTGAATGACACCCCCTGAGTTGTGTTTCTCGTTGAGTAGTTTTGTTTTCTTCGCTCCACCTCTGTTTTGAAATATTTTGGACTCCGGCCTTTGAGCTGTGGCCGGGTGTGGAGATGACACCAGTATTTAAAATGAACCCTCGTTCGGGATAACGGAGTTCCCTGCGGGGCATGATAATAAAATTGGACTATTTTAAAATAAAACTTCTTGCATCTTTATAAGTAAAATGTTTTAAACTTGCATTTAGCACTTGAGCCAGCTTTCATCCTTGGAACTATTCCATGCATGCATACATTGTTGCTAGGTAGCGTGCGGTTTGCTGAGTATTTACGTACTCACGGCTTTTCACGTCCTTCTTTTTCAGAGGTCAGCTAGAAGATCGCTCTTGTCCGCTTCCCAGCTGTGGTTTATGGTTCGCTCCTGCACTCGAGTTGCCTGTGGAGGAAGAGGCTCGTCTTGGTGCTTACTCTCGCTTGTTGCCCCTGCTACTGTTTCAGTTCATGGATTCTCAATAGTATCCTTCTACCTTGAGATATTCAGTAAGTTTTATGTATGATCCCGTTGAACTAAGTTAACTTATCCTTGATTACTCACTCTATTTG
The DNA here is from genome assembly GCA_001602275.1 of Zoysia japonica. Lineage (NCBI taxonomy): Eukaryota > Viridiplantae > Streptophyta > Magnoliopsida > Poales > Poaceae > Zoysia > Zoysia japonica. Next base: position 38,961 of record BCLF01000274.1, read on the forward strand.
GTTTCTTGATTGTTCACTTGGGATAAACGTGCTTACGTCCTCATCAATATCCCCATCTTTCCGCCGCATCGAACCCAAGTAACGAAAAGTGTCCTGTAACATCCCGAATTTTCAAATTAAATAAAGTGGCGATTTCCTAAATTCTTTTCCAATTAAATTGTCTAATCCAATATTTCGTTCGGTTCAAAAATCATTGGTTCCGAATTATTTTCCGTCCAATTCGAAATCCGTTTATCTAAATTGATCCGGTGCCGAAATAATTTAGTTCGCGTAATTTTTACGTTTGGGCTAAAATTATTTTTTGGAATTTCTCTAATTAATTTTCGGGTCTCTAAATATCTTCTCTAATTAATTTCTTCAGCCTTCTTAATTGTTTCACAATTTTCAATTAATTCCCAGATTAATTTCTAACCCCTCATTTTCACCCTCCTATAAATACCCTCTAACCCTAATCCCCAAATCGTTATCTCATTTTATTTTTCTCTTTCTCCTTTCTTCCACCGCAAGCCGAGTTTTCTGGCAACCGCCTCCGCTCCGCGTCGCGCGGCTGCCCCATCTCGATCCCGCCGCCGCACGTCGCCGTCCGCGTCGCGCCGTTTCTGCAGGCCGCCTGGAGTCTCGCGCCACGTCTCTAGCCAGCGTCGCACCGAGCCTTCCGCGTGACGCCATCTTTGGATTCCTCGGTTCCTGCGCCGTGCTGTCTAGACACGTCGCCCGTCGACCGAGTTTCCAGTACTCGATCTCCGCGCTGTTGACGTCGCCAGCCAGCAACACGTCGCGCCGAGTCTCCGAGTTTTCCGGTCCGACGCCGTTAGCCGAGTTGCCGCGCGTTGTCCTCCGGTCCACGCCGTCTCCACACCGAGTTTTCCGTTGGATCCGCACCGCCCCGTCCACTGGACCCTGCCGTCCGTGTCGCCTGCTGTCTCGGTCTTCGTGCCTTCAATTTCCGGTTCTCTTCTCCGGTATTCCAGTGCGTCGACTCCGATCTCCGATTTTCAGATCTCAGTGAGATTAGTTTCTCCTCTTTTCAATTTCTTTTCCTATCCGATTAATTGTTAAATTAATTGCTAACTTAATCTTCGATTAATTATTTCACAATTAATCTAAATCCTTGTGGTCTAGATCGTGTACAATTTTCGGGAACCCGTTTGATCTCTGATTAATCTTGAAATTGTTCCGTTAATTTGTCTCGTCACGATTGTCGTGTAGGGTTGTTCCGAGAACGTTTTGCGCACGTTTAGTCTAGTAGTTTCAATTTAGATTTAATTTTCGGTTCTATTTTGTCGCATAATTAGCGTCTAATCCCTCTTGTTCGTGTTGTGATTAGCTGCTGTTCCTGAGGAGGAGTTCTGCGAGCCCGATCAGTTCGTCGATCCGGATCCCGACTTTGATCTCAAGTTGTCAGGCAAGCCGCGTTCCTTGATACTATGTTCTCAGCATTTTAAACTGCATGTTTTGTTTGCAACCTTAATTTGCATGCCAACTATTTTAAAATGTGCTAGCAACATTCTTAAGCCGTGCCAATTTACTGTACCACAAATATCAACCCTAGGATTGCTTTAAAATATTTATTTTATATTTTTATACTTAGCCATGCTTAGTCGCATTTAATTTTTATCTCACACCTATCACCATAAAATAGAATTTGTGTTAAATATTTTTAGAACTGTGCTTCAAATGTGTGTGTTTTGCAAATAACTATACATAACTATTTAGCGGAGGCAGGTTGGAGTATGAGCAGCTGGGGGACTTTTGAGAAGTCCCTGTGGGCGTACCTGTTGCAGGTACAACGGAAAGATCCGAGCTGGGATCTTTTCGTGAAACATGTTGTTGGCGTTGAGGTTGGAGTTGGTGCCTGCCCCGGCAATTAAGGACCGAGTCCTTCAAGCCTTGTACGCTTCGTTGACAACCATGCACACCACGTTACCCTGTATGGGCAGTTGGCTTGATCTTGCAGCTTGTCGAGACTGGTTGTTTACCTGTGGGTTGGCGGTGTTGTGTTAGTGTGGTGTAGAGCTCTGACTCTCCACATGAGATCGAGATACTCCACCTGATCAGTGGTAGGCTCTTCACAGCTCTAAAACCCGATTGCGTAGGCTTTTGAGAATCTCTATCCTGGAGGATGGATGACGCCAGTTAAAGCTTGTGGATGGGTCTTGTGTGTTCGTCGGGGCTACGACGATAGTTCTCGATGACGCATCTCGTGGGTCCAGTGCATAACCTCTGCAGAGTTATAGTCGATGCGCATTGCCACGTCCTTTTGGAAGGACACCCCCTGAGTTGTGCTCCTCGTTGAGTAGCTTTGCTTTTCTTCCTCCTTTCCTTTTTTAAAATGTTTTTGACTCCGGCCTTTGAGCTGTGGCCGAGTGTGGAGTTTACATCGGCATTAAAATAAACCCCCGTCCGAGATAACGGAGATCTCTGCGGGGCAAGATAATAAAATTTGGCAGTTTTAAAGTAAAAGCTTTCTTGCACCTTTTAATAAAATAAATGTTTTAAACTTGCATTTAGCACTTGAGCCATGCCTTTACCCTTAAAACCATTTGCATGCATACATTGTTGTTAGGTAGTACGCGGTTTGCTGAGTATTCGTACTCACGGCTTTCTAATTTGTTGTTTTCAGAGGATACTCTCAGCTTCGACTTCGACTACGTCTCTGGCGGTCCGTGACGTCCGCTCCTACGCTCGAGCTAGCCTGTGTGGAGGAAGTTTGCTACCACTGCCATGTTGATGCTTTCGCTGTTGCTTTTGTTGGATTCACGATAGAGATATATCTGCTCTGAGATGTTTTCGGCCTGCGTGCTGATGGACCCTTTGGAGGATTTTATTCTAATAATTTCACTTTGACCTGCTATTTTCTATTCTTGTTTCTTGTTCAATATTTTTGTTATGGTTTCTTGATTGACCGCTTATGACGTCGTGCTTGCCAAACTCTTGAGATTGGCAAAGTCACAGAAGATCGGGACTTATCGAAAGGTAAGGAAAATCCCGATCGTTACATGTCCTTTCTTGGGTACCACCTAGCCATCAAGTCACACATCGCCCTCCCTAACTGCGGTAGCACTAAAGTCACACCTCATATACTCTATTTTAGACCTACTAAGTCTAAAACCCTTTGACTCTAAAGTCTGTCTCCATAATTTTAACTTCTGGTTGACCTCTGATCTGCTCTCATCCACTAGCACCACATCATCCGCAAAGAGCATAAACCAAGGAATGTCTCCTTCTATGTCTCATATGATCTCATCCATCACCAAAGTGAAAAGATAAGGCCTCAAAGCAGACCCTTGGTTCACTCCTATATTAATTGAAAAATCAATGGTGTCTCCATCACTTGTTCAGACACTTGTCACCGCATTGTTGTACATATCCTTAATACGGTTAATGTACTTTGTTGAAACTTTGTGCCTTTCCATTGCCAACCATATGACGTTCCTTGGCACTTTATCATAAGCCTTCTCTAGATCAATGAAGATCATATGCAGATCTTTCTTCTGTTCTCTGTATCTTTCCATCAGTTGCTTTATTAAAAAAATTGCCTCCATCGTGGATCTCCCAGGGATGAACCAAATTGGTTTTGGGTGACTCTCGTCAGTCTCCTCAGGCAATGCTCAATAACCCTATTCTATAGCTTCATTGTATGGCTCATTAACTCGATCCCTCGATAATTAGTGCAACTTTGAACATCCCTCTTGTTCTTGAAGATCACACCTACAATACTCCGCCTCCACTTGTCAGGCATCTTATTTGATCGGAAAATAAGGTTGAACAACTAGTGAGCCAAACTATTGCTGCATCCCGAAAACATCTCCACACTTCAATTGGAATCCCATCTGGATCCAACACCTTACTTCCTTTCATCCTTTTCAAGGCCTCCTTTATCTCTAATTCTTGAATCCATCTCACAAAGTGCCTATTTAGGTCATTGGAAGAGATATCCAAATCAATGGATGAGCTCCTACTATCTTCGTTAAAGAGTTTAGCGAAATACTCTCTCCAACTATTCTTGATCTATTTGTCATTTACTAGCAGCCGCTCTGCCTCGTCCTTGATGTATTTAACTTGAGTAAGGTCCCTAGTTTTTCTCTCTCAACTTTCGGCTATCTTAAAGATGTCTTTTCCCCCTTTTTTGTGCCTAGTTGATGGTATAAAGCATCAAACATCTGACCTCTTGTCTCACTCACCATTCGTTTCGCGGTCTTTTTTGCTAATTTATATTACTCTATGTTGTTTGCGCTCCTATCAAGGTGT